>MJUU01002465.1:235693-247935 GCA_002080025.1 Modiolus philippinarum
CCGCCGCCGCCGCCACCACCAATGGACACTACCACCGCCGCCGCCGCCGCCGAAAAGTGAAATGAGCACGCGAGCACTGACAAAAACGTACTCGTGAGTCGTATTAAATACTGGTGAACATAAATATCAAATCGTTAGTGAATCACGAGTTATCTCGCCTAGGTCTCGGGTGAAATCAACAAACTAAAAAAAATGGCGGGAAATCCCAAGAGTTATGTCCCTTGACGAACGCGGACGTGATATAAGACACCCACAAATAAAAAAAACATGGGAAATCCCAAGAGTTATGTCCCTTTGATGAACGCGGACCTGATAGAAGACACCTAGCAACCAACAAGGTGCTTAACAACCACTTGAATGGCCACGATGAACGCGGACGTGATAGAAGACACCCACAGATCAACAAACAACGATAACTTCCGAAAACATCCGAAAGACCATGGCCGAGTCGTTCCGACTAGGGAAAAGACCTGACTTCCGGTATACAACATGGGGCTACGCCCACTTCCGGTCGCGCATGTACATAATAGTAAGGTCACACAACACCCTTGCAGGGTCACGTGTTGTTCCAACACGTCATTTCCGGTCAATAGGCCCTTGTAGGGCCTCAAATAGGACCACTTCCGGTTGCGCATGCGCAATGTTGACATGCTATGCATCGGTCACGTGACTTCCGCTTCCGATCACGTGACTTCCGTCACGTCACTTCCGCTCTACGTCACTTCCGGTGACGTCACTCCCGGCTCCACCTCGCTCCACCTCCACAAATACTAAGCGAAAACCTCCTATATACTACTGTTTACTTTATGTCTATAGGATTCTAGGATGATGTTTATTTCGCTGAACTTGATTACTCTTTCTTTTGGGGCCGACTCCGACCTGCCGAAAAATTACAAAAATAACGGGGATTAACATCTCCGCTTTTGTTCAATTACATAAAATACATATCATTAAGATTTGCATTATATAACCCCGACCGTACGCGTACGGTCCGACCATACGCGTATGGTCCGACCGTATACGTATATCTAAAAAATACAATGTGAAGTCCCATGATAACCAAGAGTGACATCAGGGTAATCATGTTAAGCTCCGTATACGTCACCCATCAGGCTGTCATATGCCAATGCTAATCTAATGTTAAGTAAAAAGTAGTAACTAGCATGTCAAATCCGTGAAGACATTATATCTAGCAGAGAATGCCATTACTGACACGTCATAAATTCCAATGATGTCATGGAGACAAACATTAATGACTGCAAGAACCAAGGACTGATTATATTCCTGAATTATGAAAGTTTGGGACAGTGGTTTTATTTTTCAAAACGTCGTTGTATAAACTACAAAAGCTACAGTAACGAATCAGCTATGAAATGTGCATTTCATACGCTGTAGAGGTAAGTAAGAAAGGGAAAGTTCAAAACATCATGTTCGTCATATAACTTATATTTCACACGTCCATCTTTATCAATGATACCTGCAGTTTTTGTAGGGTTCACGAATGTGTTACATCTGGATTGTCGTGTTTTTTGATTTCGGGTTCCAGAATACCCTCCATTTTCCTCTTTTGGCTTTAGTATTCGTGATCAACTTCCGATGTATATACAACAACAGGTCTAACTACAAAGGTAAGTGTATCTATAATATCTTTCATTGTGAAGTCCAAATATCTGGTGGGAATATTTTCTTAAGTTTTGGATTATTAAGAAAAAGTACATTATCTATGAAGCAGAAGCTGAAATAAAGGGGTTATCTTTTTGGTTTTCTGTGCTTAAATTCTTGTAAAATGTAGATGCATACAAATAAAGAAGAAGGTCGCTCAAAAGAGACACCCGGTTAATAACTATAAGAAAAAAAACGTCTTCATAATTTGACAAACTGTTGTGGATAAAAAAATTCTAACATCTTCTTTACTTCATTCTCAATGTTCCATATACTAGACTCAGTGTAATTTCCAACGAAATATATTTTTTTCACTTCAACAAAAAAAAACTAATATCTACACTATCCATCTTTATTGGAGAATCATAGATGTATTAGATCAGAAATTGCTGTTTTAGTTGTTATGTGTGGCAGTGTTTTATAAATAGTAGAAAAATAAAAGTCTGGATGCTAATACAAATGAGACTATTTCAGTTCCAAATATTTTGATGTTATCTGCATTGAAGAGACATTAGTTGTCAAAATGCGCACATGTGAAACAAAATTCATGGTAACTTTTATTTGAGGAGAGTTGTTTAAGGGAGATCTTTTGAATTGTTATGTAAAACACTCTGATTAATGCCGCTGGTTGAGTAGGTTTTATTACAGTAACTTTAAATGCCATCTCTTACTACAGTCATTAAAGTAGTAACAAGTAGTAAGGATCTGATAATAAAGGAAGGGTATTTTGGTTGTAATTTTGAAAACGGTCGCCATACATCAAGTGGCTTGGTTGTATTATGTATCTTTGAAGATTTTGTCTCATGTGCATTTGCTCTATATCTTTTCATTGTTAATTTAAGAGTGGAGTTTGACCATTTCCTGCACGAGAGATGTTTACACATAGGGGGAGGGTTTGGATCCAAGAAAACGAGTTTAACCCCATCGCAATTTTTGCGCCTGTCCCAAGTCAGGAATATGTTTGTCATTGGCTTGTCCTTGTCTTCTTATAAAATTTTAGTTTCTTGATATTTGGGTTATTGGATGTGGTTTGTTTCCATTGATTTATTCACTTTTGTACCTTGTCGGGGGTTACTATATGGTGTGAGGTTCCTCACTGTGTTGAAGACCATATGGTGACCCCTAGATGTTTTGTTTTTGGTCGTTTAAACCTGGATATGGGATGTTGTCTCCTTGACATTTACCCCATTTCCTTTCTTTTTCATCTCTATATAAAGAATATATCAAATGGATACACTATAATACTTTGATTTTTTGTTGTTGTAATTTTCAATTGTTTTTCGGATCATTTTGTTTATAGAGCCCACATCTTACTATTTTATTATATCGACTTTATAAGCAAATAACACAATGAGTGTCATGTGGTTGTTTGTATGTTGTGATTGTTCTTTCGGACAAGAGATGCCAGCGTTCTTTTACATTTTATGTGTTCCCATATCCATGGACAAAACAACAAAGATGTAGCGTTGTTCGACATTCCCCTCAAACCGGTGCTAAGGGCCATCTTGAAGTTAGTTGTAAATTTGAAGTTTCTGTCTGATCTGTGATTATTGTGGAACACTGGGTTGGATATTACTTTTTACTGTCTACGACCTTTCAATAACAATTGCTGTTGATTTGCGACCGGACACTATCGCAATGTTAGGGTAGGTTTGATCAGCCATAAAGTAATTGAGAACCAGTTCGTCAGTCTAAAAAAGGATTATTCTGGGACAATGGCAACATTGGAATTACAAAGACACAACGTCACAGAAGTACGGCACAGAAAAAAATAAAGAAAAACACATACAGATGAACAACAAGGACCTAAATTAAAACCATGCGTGATATCTAGTGCACCGGTAGAGTAAGCACTTCCTGCTTCGTATAGGGCACCCGCCGTATTGAACATGTAAAATCCGGTAGAAGAGTTAAATCCTGTAGAGGAAACAACAATCTTGAGATCTTAAAGAGAAAGATCTTTTGTCACCTCGGAAACAGATATCCCAAACGGGCCACACGATTGTGATGTCGACCGTAAAATTTCTGCAGTAATGACTTCAAGTTATCGGTAACTATTTGTTTGGAACCAGGCTCTGTCAGGGAGGTCACTGTATCAACCACAAAAGCCTTAGTAGTGAATGAGCTGGTAGATGTAAACTTCGCATGCTGTTGGAATGTTGCTACAAAGGAAACGGAAGTTGAGTTTGGAAATGTGAAATCAACGCGCTTGTCAATCAGCTTAGTTTGCAGTCTGCCTCTGTTTTAAATTTGGAGTGAAGGTCAAGGAATGAGGCCGATATAGAAACTTGACGTTCTTGGCTGGGAAACAGAAAGAACGTCACGTTTCTATATGCTCCCCAAAATACATAAATTGGGGAATCCTGGTGGACCTTTAGTTTCAGCTTGAAGCTATCCTACCGAATACATTTCTAGTTTTCTCCATGATATTTTATTCCAATTGTGGAGAATCTACCTACATACATAAAGGACACTACTCATGCTCTCAATATTTTTTTCAGCCAGAAAATGCTGATATCAAACTATTCCCTATGGATGTCACTGCCCTCTACACTAGCATCCCCAACAATGATGCTATGAAGCTTCAAGACACTTTTTAGACAGAAGACCAAATCATTATGTAATAACAGACATCATCCTTAGGCTTGCTGGACTCGTCTTGACCCTCAACACTTTTCAATTTGATGGGGAATATTATAGTCAGTCCTGTAGTGTTACGATGGGAACCAAAATGGGTCCTAGCTTTGCCTATTTATTTGATGGCTACCTCGAAGAAAAAATGTTCTCCGAATATATAGGACCTGTCCCAGAACTAAATAAAAATACATTGATGGAGTTTTTTTTGGGTGTCCTCTGACAATGAAGATGAACTTATGTCTTTCATTGACTGTTTCCTCGTACCATCCTGCCATCAAATACATTTAATTTTAATATCACCAAAGATAGTCTCTCTTTCCTCGACATCAATTGTACCATAAAGGATGGGCAAATTTCCACCTCGGTGTTTTATAAAGCGACAGACGCCCACTGTTATTTAAATTATGGGTCCTGTCAACCAAAGTCATGCAAGGATGCCATTCCAAAGTCACAATTCTTGCGACTTCGACGTATCTGTAGTGACGAGCAGGACTTCAGGACTCAATGTAACAGAATGAAATCCTTTTTTTGTTAAGAGAGGCTACCCCAGCAAAGTTTTGGATCGAGCTATTAATTCAGTTTCCTGAGTGACCAGATCCGAGGCTATAGAAAAGAGGGTGAGAAATGCCGACGACCGGGTTCTGTTGGTCCTGACATACCACCCTCACAACGAAGCTATCAAAAACATTTTGATAGGCATCTTCAAATCTATAGTTCTCTAGGACGAACATATGTCGGCAGTTTTCCAGATTCACCTCCTATTGCAGCCTTAGAAAAGGGAAGAGTCTAGAACAGCACCTTGTAACTAGTTCTTTCAAGAGTGCTACTCCTAAAACTCCCTGTAAATATAAGGGCACTAGACTATGTAAGCGATCTCGCTGTTTGACTTGCCCTCTTGCTTGGGAAACTGATGAAGTAGTAGGACCGGCTAACGTTTTCAATCTAAATAAAGGGCTACGCCGAGCGCAGCATGATACGACCGCAGCATGTCGACCACTGAAATTTGAACAAGTGTAATTTTAAAGTAAGTATGGATATACTAAAGAGCTTGACACAATAATTAGATTGGCACAATAAGCAGATTGACCTAGTAATTAGCTGGATACAAACTTTGGAAAATAAAAATTAGCCCTTCTGACTCCTTAAGATTCCTCTTTGACCCCATGTAGCTCGGAAACAGTAAGAACTACGCCAAATCCATTGACATACTACTGAAAGCTTATATCAAGAGAAATCCAAAGAATAAAATCTCGTCGAAATCCGATGAAAAATAAAAATTTAGGTCATCTGCAAATTTGCAGTTTTGGCCCCTTTGACCCCTTTTAGTTGGGAAACGGTAAGAGCTACGCAAAATCCGTTGTCATACTGCTGAAAGCTTATATCAAGAGGAATCCCATCGAAAAAAGGCCAAATTGGGTGTTCTCATATATTAGGTTGTAGAATATTTATTATTTATCAGATTTTTATGGGGTTTCTTTCAGTGTGCTCCCATCGAAATCCGATGAAAAATCAAAATTTTAGGAAATCTGCAATTTTGATATTTTGGCCCCGTTTTGGCCCTCATAGTTCGGAAAGGAAACAAGGTAACAAAAATCTAATAATTGAGCGCTACATTAATTTTTCATAAGGAATCCATTGAAAAAAAATGCATCAAAATCGGACTAAAAATTAAAAAAAATTGGGATTCTCCCTATTAGGGCCCCATTTATCTCATGAAGGGTAAATGCGATGTGAAATCCGTTTACATACTACTGATTGGAAATTTAATATGGGGCACACTGAAAGAAACCCCATAAAAATCTGATAAATAATAAATATTCTACAACCCAATATATGAGAACACCCAATTTGGCCTTTTTTCAGAAACGGGAAGGGCTTCAATACCCAAAAGCAATCCCAGCCTTCCCTTCGTGCCAAGAAACATTGTGTTAAAATTTCATAAAGATTGGTCAACCAGAACTTAAGTTATTGCACGGAAATGAAGTGTCCACAGACGCCGACACCGACGACGCCACCGACGATGACGCCGCCAGTATCATACCAATATACGACCTCAAAATTTTTTTTGCGGTCGTATAAAAATGGTTTCACGTGTACTACTGAAAAGTTAGTGTATGCTGTGGGCTGTAAACGCTGTAGGATGATCCATGAGGGTGAGACCTGCCGTAGATTGGTTGATCGCTTTGTCGAACATAAACAGAGCGTCACAAATGGAAAGGATTGCCCAGTAAGTGAATATTTCGGCGATACTGGACATGCGTGTAACTGTCCTCATACAAACTAGTACAGGTGAGAAACAGCGACAGTTCCTTGAACAAAAAATCATCAATTTTCTTGGAACTGCTCGACCCTTTGGCATGAATGTTAAGAAGCAGTCTTGTTTATAATATTATTTATGTATTGAAATTTAATATTTACATAGTACAGATAACTAATGTTTTATTTCTCGTTTTTGATTATGTTCAAGATTTGGCACGATTTTTACCGGTAATATCCGTGTCACTCCATTAGGTCTGCCTTCTCTTGTCTTTTCCACTTTGTTCTTCGTATTTTAGCCCGGTAGTCCCCTAGTCGAAGGCCATACGGTCGAAACGTTGGACAGTCTTTCCTTCTTTCCTTTTTTGTCATTTTATATGTTTTTTAATTTGTATATTTTTGTGTTTTTTACTTTTTAATCGTGGCCAACTATACCATTTTTATTTTGTTGTATAGTTAATTTGTGGCCATCGCACAACATATATATTTTTACAGAACTCAAATAGTTCCATATCTAGGTAACCATAAAACATATACACCACTAATGTGGGAACCGGTCAGGCACATTTAGTCCTTATTCTAGACGACATAGTTCCAAAAGAACAACTGAATACTTATAATGTTGGATTGCTATACATGTATTATTAGGATTCTTTGGGCCTATAATAGCATGATTTTGTTGTCAAATAAACATTTTATCGGCATTGAAAGCGGAGGGAATTTTTTTAGATAAAATAGGACGTGCCCTATTCTCGTGTTGGTCACTGTCAAGTTTCATATGCAAGTCAAAGTGAAATTTTTTTTCCAATTGTTTTTTGAAAGATGTCGCTGTAATATGTTTTAACTACAAAGTTTAAAAATGTGTGCTTTAACACTGAATCCTATTCTAAGTCTACACCTATTGTGATAGTATGAGACTTAATTTGTGGTGCTACACCTATTGTGATAATATGAGACTTAATTTGTGGTGCTACACCTATTGTGATAGTACGAGATAAATAAGAATTCATCATAATTTAAGATTTGTTTCAGTTAAGATTTTTCCAATGTTTGCTTGATATTTTACTTCGTGTATACTCGGAATTCAAAGCTTATTGAAGTTGCCAGTAAATGAATTGATTGGTCTTGGAGATAACTTCTTAAACTGCTAATTTATTGGACAACTCCATACCAAGCTAAAACGATTGATACAAATTACTATGCTATAAGGAAGAATTTGTAACAAATAAACCCAAATTAAAGAACATGAAAAAACTACCAACGTTTGTATTTTAAGTTGGATTTTCCAGTGTTTATTGCAATTCATGCAGCTACTGTGAACATTAAATTGATGTTAGATTAAAAAATAACTATAAAAGAGTGACAGGATGTCACATATTAGAATTAAAACTTTATAAAACATCCTAATTGTTTTCATTTATTGATTTTAACTTAAAACTGTTAAGTTATAAACTTTCAAACAATTAGGATTAATGTTTTAAAAACAAATAACTGTAAATATCACCGTTTTCAGTTTTAACACACATAACGTAAGAGTGAGACATTGTTATAAAGTTGTATTTTGATATGGCAGAATACATTCTGTGATTTTCTGTGAACACAAACACGTATTTGTAGTAGTATCAGGCTGTGGCTGTGCATGGTAAGCCATTTACGTCCTTTAAGTTGATGTTTATGGTTAGTCCATAATCAGATATAAATGAAAGTACTTTCCATTATGTGTTTGAACCGAGCAGAACAAATATGTACAATTACTATTGCAATTCAGAATGAACTAAAAGTGCTCTTAAAACAAGTTGGTTCAAATCGAAATTTTAAAGATACATTAACAAGTTGGTTCAAATCGAAATTTTAAAGATACATTACTTTTGTTAATCATCTGATTTGACACTTATTCTTACTAATATATCAACACATGTTTTTATTAAACATTAGCAGACTTTTGTTTTAAGATATTGTACAAAAAATCAAATTTCAATCGCAACTTCCATTAAAAGGGATAATAGGTATCGCATGCATACTCAGGAAATCAAGCTTACCTTAACACAGTTTCAGCAGCGACATAGTTTCAGTAGCACATCACATACGTGATCCACATGGAAGGACGGAAGTGCTAGTTTGAACATGAATAGTAAACAAATGGAAAAACCATCGAACAATTCCAAATGACAAATGTGCAATAGATAAATAGTTTTGGTGTGACACATACTACATTTAATGTTATAATAGGGTTGTCAGGTTGGTCACTTATCAGCTTAGCACTGAACCGAATGTAGAGTAAAAGCAAATGAGACAAATTCTCCACAAATACGTGGGAAAAACAAGCAATGGAACAACGCTTTCATAGTTGTTCTTCATCTCGAAATCACCACGAGGCCTTCAACATACCTCATAGTAAGTTTAAGACGGCCCTAGCACCGATTTGAGCGGAATTCATTGCTGGATGTCGAGCAACGCTACATCCATGTTTATTAGGTCATGGATGAGGGATCGTCAACAAACATAAAATCAACTGGCAAAGTATTCTAACAATTGCTGTCATCCTTTACTGGACAAAAAGACCAATAGAAGACAAACACAACGTTTAAACAACCACAGGGCAATCATAGAGTCAATAGTATGAAAAGTTGGCATAATAAAATTATGAGATGTGGGCACAATAATCAGGTGGTCAGAATAGTAATTTGGAAAACACAAAAAAAAAAATAAAATGCCAAAATTTGAAATTATGATAGTGCATCCATTTGAGCAATTCTCTAAGTAACGAGTGCACCGTAACTGAAATGTATATAGAGCATCTATTCGTCATTTAATTATCCCTTATTCACTATTCGTCATTTAATTATCCCCTATTCACCATTCGTCATTTAATTATCCCCTATTCACTATTCGTCATATATTCACTATTCGTTACTTATTCCTTATTCGCCATTTATCTATCCATACTTATTTGTCAATCACCCTAAGGCCAAAATTTGGAGAAAATTCGTTGCAGCGATACTCAATGAACGTTGAATGAAAAAAATGAAAGGATATGCTACAAATGTAAATAAGAAAAACATCTCATCAAATACATGGTCGCCTATTTTCATGACGTCACGGAAAACTGCAAACATCTTTGATGTCATAATTGAATTTCATCCAGTCATTTGCCAAGAACAACATTCTCCCTCGAGGGGAGAAACATATTTTTCCAACTGTTCAGGAAACGTGACAACAGGACAGAAATAGAGAAAACAAATTTACTAAACAGAATTATCGAGAACCGAAACAAAAAGGGCAAAAGACAATGCGGGTGCAAAACAATCGGAAAATTGTCAAGAAATATCGGCCTAAGTACTCTTATAACATTATTAAACAAAGCGAATCCATAACCAATCTAGTGATTTAATTTAGTATACTAAGTTATATTTTTCACTACATATGTCCTTTTTCTTCCTTTCAAAATATTTCTACTCATCCCTAATGCTTTTCTATCAAAATATTGCATAGGAATAGTGGAACAACGGCAGTAGAATACCGACGGAACAAAGGAGTGAATTTTACAAAAAAAGAAGTCCAAAGACATGGACAAAACGAGGACAAAGAAAACAAAGACATTAGACACAGAAAACAATGACGTTAGACAGAAACAATATAAGCTATAGAATTTCTTAAAGGGATGAAATTAACATAGGCTGAACAAATCCCTGACCAAGCAGCTTTTGGGACAGTGTGTTTGCTCTGTTAAAAAATCACTGTACAAACTACACGATTGACAGTAACGAATCAACTGTGAAATGTACACTCCATAGGCTGGAGAGCTAGGTATATTGTTGCTAAGAAAGGGAAAATTCACAATTGGGAAATTAAAATCTTCACGCTTGTCATATAGCTTAGATTTCAAACGTCCATCTTTGTCAATATGCAATTAAAGCTGAAGTAGGTGTATCAGTTGTTCCTTTAATTTCAAGCTCATTGGGGTATATCTGATGTAAATACTCCTTAACTTTAGGATTATCAAGAGAAAGTACACGTCTATGTAGCTGAAGCTGAAATTAAAGGACTGAGCTAAATGTTTTTGTTTTCCTTGTGTAAGCCTTTGTAAAAACTTGGTCTCGTACGAGTAAAGGTAAAGGTCAGCTAAAAGTGGTGGCACACAGTTAGTTGGAAGTATTGTCATCTTATGTCTTGACATAATTTTCTATTTCTCTATGGTGTTTCGGTTTGGGTATACATGTAGTTACCAAGGCAATCATCCTCGTCAGATATTCCTAGCCTATACATCTTTTTAGTATCGCCTCATTTTAGCATTATTAAACAAAACGAGTCCATAACCAATCCAATCTTTCTTTAAAAAAAATCCAGTATACTTCTACACACCCCTCATGATCTTCTTTGATAATATTGTATTAGTATTGTGGAAGTATTGTTAACTGTTTGATTTTCGGTTTAGGCATACATGCAGTTAACAAGGCAATCATCCTCATCAGATATCCCTAGCATATATATCTTTTAGTATGGTTCTCCATTTTTAGGGATATGACACCTTTAATTTTGTCATTTAGGTTGTGAAAATTATTTGTTTTACGTGCATGATTAATTCTACATTCTAATTTAAGCTCATCCGATGCCAGACAAAGGAACAACATGTAATGGAATACCTCGTAGATCGAGTTGATTTAAAGAAAAAATGGCAAAATAAATCGGGGGTTGTGGGCATTTTATATATAGACAGAGAATAAGAAAGCCAAAGTGTCAATTTTGATAGTGCATTCGTATGAGAAGTTCTCACCTGAATGAAAGAAATTCTCACCTGAACAAGTACACATTAACTTAAGGACGGGAAATGTTTTTTTTTTTTAAAAAGACACTGCGCAAGAGAAAACAGAAGCTCTATATTAGATGAACAAATGGAAAAATTGAAATAAATTGACATCGTAAAAATCCCTACTAATACATGGTAAAGTTAAGCAAAACCCTTTTGTTGTTTTGTTGTTGTTCTTCATGAAATCTCTTGGATATTTAGCAATGGAGGCTGAAAGCTTTAAATTCACTAACATTTCATGTAATTCGTGACCTCACTCGAAACAAAAAACTTAAATTTGTAAAGATATTAGGATAAAAAATAGCAACATATTGTCTGGAACGTTTTTTACAAAAATATTTGGCAGTCCCTTTTTCCCAGGGCAGGATCCACCGGTGATCATACCAGAAAAAAAGATCGGCGCTTATTCGAATCATTCTGTGATAAAAAATTAAATAAATGATACCAGGAAACATCTATAATGACTGAAAATGACAATTACATGCCACATGAGTAGTATATGGGCACAGTTCAGGTCGCATTTGAGGTGGTGGAGCGTGGTGGAGCCGGAAGTGACGTCACCGGAAGTGACATAGACCGGACATGACGTGACAGAAGTCACGTGACCGGAAGCGGAAGTCACGTGACCGGATGCAGACGTGTTTTTACTGCGCATGCGCAACCGGAAGTGGCCCTTTTTGAGGCCCTACAAGGACCCTGCAAGGGTCACGGTTGACTTTAGTGGAGCGCGCATGCGCGACCGGAAGTGGGCGTAGCCCCATGTTGTATACCGGAAGTGGTCTTAATTGAAGCCCTAGTCGGGCCTATTGACCGGAAATGACGTGTTGGAACAACACGTGACCCTGCAAGGGTCATGGTTGACCTTACTACAGCGCGCACG
>MJUU01002465.1:248103-259666 GCA_002080025.1 Modiolus philippinarum
CACATGTCTCAGAGAACTACACAGAAATAACAACAAATAAGACAAAAGACAAACGTAAACAACAATTAGAACTAAGAACAGCCGGACTTGCAAAAGCAATTGGTAGGGTTAAACTGGTTTATTGGTACCCAAACCTCCCATTTTTCTATCCCGTTTCCTTAAAGTATAATAAACATACGAATAAAACCCAATACAGGTAGACTACTAACTCCATGACCACAATCTTGAAATGGCAAGAATAGGGCAAAACGTCATTTTGAAAGATGGGTATTTTGAGGTTTTGATTATTGGTAGATGAAACTGTATAAATGAGTTCTGATTTATATGTTATAACGGTTGAATTGTGTAATCGTGGTAAAACCCTTGATTATGACATTGAGAGGTCAATATATACAAGAGCATGAAGCATTTGGGTCGATCAATTTCCCTGTCAGATAAGAAAATGTTCACCTTTACTGGTAGTTCGGAGGTTATTCACAAACCCAGAAGTCAGTACTTCGGTTATAGACTGCAAACCTGCTTGCATTTTCTAAATTAAAAAAAATGTTCAGAAGTACTTTAATACCAAAGTTGCATTAATCTTAGGAAGAGCCATCTTGAAAAACTCTGCCCTTTGCTAATTTTGGCTTTCTATTTGCTAATTGACCTCTATCAGCTTATATACCTCTTTTGACTTGAGGTCTTCCAAATGTTGTGATTTGATCAGGTTTGAAGAGACATAATTTGTTGAAACGGCCATATGTGGGTATATTTACAATAAATACGTTATTAGGTTATTTATAACAGTTGGTTGGATTCCTCTGCTGGTGGACTGGTAGTCCTCACAGGTATTCACAAACCCAGTTGTCAGTAAAAATAAAATTGGTATGCAAACTGGAATTGTTACAAATTTGCAAGATGAAAATCCCCAAAATACTATGTTAAACAATGTTTTTCTTATATTATAATCTTATATTTAAGTGTGCAAATGCAAGGGCACAGATCTTTCTTTTCGAGAAGGGCCTTGAATTTTTTTAATTTCTTTTGCTATTGAAAAGTAAGCCACATACTTTGTGGCCCCGACACAAGGAGTTTTTGTTAAGAAAAAAATGGACATCTTGGAAATAGTACTCAGTGGTTAATATATGATTCATTATCAATATTACTATAGTATTATTGCGTAATGTTTTTCATATTGTCATTGTAATAAATCCAAGGTAAGCCATATTGGCATGAGGCGCAAGCCGAAGGCCAATGTGACTTACAGAGAATCTAAAACTATGGAAACATTACACAATGATACCTTATCAATTAATTTCATTTCCATTAATTATATCGATTGCTTTCCATTATTTTTTGCTTTTTATTTTAAAAGACATTGCGTCCTGTCAAAACATGACAGCAGGCGACACACTACTGGCTAATTTTAATGTTTTCATAAGCAGAGACGATAAATCAAAAGGAGTTATGACAAACCCCATATTGGACTAGGCCAATATAAGGAAATCCATATTGGCCTAGTTCAGGTCATATTAGCATACTTTTGTCATTCGTATTGAAATGGCAGTTTTAAACATATTATACAATTATTGTCTCTATTGTGTAGAGGTCGATATAAGTTTTGATAGACCTAAAAACTGATACTGACCGTTGCCGGAGGCGGAGGTTAATATTAGAATTTTTAGGTCTATAAAAACTCATATCGACCGATGCAAAAGACCCATAATTGTTTTATTACATATTAAAGACCTGTTATGAGCATTTCTTTTGTTATTCACTTTAATTCTTGGTAATGCCTTAGACCATTCCATCTCTCCTTTGTCTTTCCTTTGTTTCTCTCGATTTCGAAGCACTTTAACTGATAATTTACGTCAATACATTTGTAATTACCCCGAATATTTACCTCGAATTAACTACTTCTACCTCATTATTTTTTATGCATATTCATTCATATGTCTTTTGCTTAACTTTGACCTTCTCTATATTTCACTTAAATATTAGATGAAGTTTACGACAAGATAATGTAGGCAAAATTTCCCGGTCAAAGGATCGAACCCACGCTACCTTTCTGTTAAATCAATGTGATCAAACGACATTGAAATAACCACGAAGCTACAATAAGCACTTGATGAATAGATGTAAGAAAATATATTTACAGTTACAACAGATCGATAACAGAGGTATTTTTTAAAATACAATCTAATCGAAGTCAGGAAATTTATTAAGCCTTTTTGTGTCCTTGTCTGTTTTCTAGTTAGTTTACTTTATGTCTATAGGAGTCTAGGATGATGTTAATTTCTCTGAACTTGATTACTCTTTATTCAGGGGCCGACTGCGACCTGCCGTTGGGTGTGGGGTTTTCTCACCGTTCATTGAAGATCTTATGGTGGCTTTGAGTTGTTATTACTCCCCTCTGGGTCGTTGTCTCTTTGACACATTCCCCGTTTCCCTTCTTTTTTCTAAATATTTGACACAAGATCAATTTAAAAGACAACTTTTCCGCATGTAGAATAAACAATGCATTTATTAACTATTTGATGCATATAGCCTTAATAAACTGATGAATATACACGAGTAGAAGATTCTGTTTTGATGGCGGGATGTCAGTATTCATTTTTCCACACATAAAATTCTGTATATTAAATAATTTGCATGTTGTCTTTAAGTTAGTTTAAGTATGTTTCAGGGTAATTTATTGAATTAAAGTGCTTCGTAAGAAAAGGGTTGGTAAAATGCATTCGCGCTTCGCGCTCAGCCATCTTGACCATCCATTTTCTTACGAAACACTTTAATTCAATTAATTACCCTAAACATACTTTAATTATTACATAATCAGCTTACTTGGTAATTGTAAGGTTTTTCAACAATTTTCTTTCAGGATAACATATCTTGTAAAATTGTCAACGGTAGTTGTACACTTGTATTTACTTTTCGGTGTGCTTTCCGATTTCTTCATACAAAGATGAATGCATCTGGGAGCTATCAGTACATTATTTTATGTTCATGACATTTTCCATTAATTTTATATAGCATGTAATGAAAATCACTCGATTCTGCAGCATATGTACACGTCTTTTTTCAAAGTTTAGATTTGTTCATGAAATATTATCATGAGAATTCGAAATTGCGTCCTTAAAGTCTATTAGGGAAATAATCAATGAACAACATCAACCTTGTGTTACTACCACTCAGTGTGATTCCCTGTGTTAACTAAAGAAGCTCTAGAAATTGAGGTGAAAATTGCAGAATTGCTAAAACGCATACCCTGATTGTGTATCGCATTATCTTAGTTTCGATTACCTTCCGGGTATTTGTAAATAGCTGTCTACTTGCAACAAAATGTTCTAAACAACATACGTCTGCTGCTAGCCCAACGCTATTTTGGCACTTTGTTCTGTTGGGCTTCCCGAACATACTTATAATAAAGCCTTTCTGATTGGCCGAAAGTTTCGTGACTCCATGTAAACATTGACCATTTAAATAGATTCTCAAAATAGATTTCGCGAGTCAATATCGTTTTTAAGCAGACCTGAGAAATGAAAGTGAAATTGAAAGCGAGTCAATTCGATTTTTAATTGAATATCACATGGCAGGTTTTCATCAAATAGATTTACACTATTATAATCATCATGTAATAATAAGTCATATACACTTAAGTTAATTAATAATGTTTATTATTATTTGTTCTTGAAAAGTTTGTTCAATTGATATCTATTTTCAGTGTCATATTACCTACAATAATCATTGTTCCTGGACATGTGAAAATATGATTGATGAATTCAATCTTTTGCTGGAGAACACTTCTGATCGTTTTGACGACACTATTCATCAACAGGTCATAGGTATTCCCATGGGTACAAATTGTGATCCTCTAATATCAGATCTTTTGTTGTTCTGTTACAAACGAGACTTCATGAAAAACCTTCAAAACGGAACCATACAAAACATTATTAACTTATTAACGAGGTCTCCCAGGTGCACCATTAAGCCACTTTCTAAGCCCCTTACTACTTTATTGACAGCAGTCAGAGATGGCCTGAAAAGTTTCTGTGATAAAATCTATTCCACGAACGGCGTCAATCAGATGTGGATTCCTAAAAATTGTAAAGATGTCCTTGAACAGCTATCCTCTAGCAGTCTTATCTAGTGCCACAGCATACAAACTTTTGATTTTTCTACTCTCTATACTACCCTACCACACAATAAATTCAAAACAGTAATTTCGGATTTGATACATTAATGTTTCTGCTCTAAAATGGACAACGCAGATATACTCATTTAATAAGTAGTAGGGAAAGACAAAGCATTTTTTTGTAAACACTGAGTCAAACAAGAAGTACACGGAGAATGACATAATTAAGATGTTGGAATTTTAAAAGATAATATTTTTGTCGAAATTGGAGGCCGCGTTTTTCAACATACAATCGGAATTCCCATGGGAACTAACTGCGCGCCACTTTTAGCTGATTTCTTTCTTTTCTCGTATGAAGCTAAGTTTTTACAAGGGGTTACACAGAAAAAAACAAAACAAAAAAACAAACAAGAAGTACACAGAGAATGACGTAATCAAGATTTTTAATTGATAATATATTTGTCGAATTTGGAGGTCGCGTTTTTCAACAGGCAATCGGGATTCCCATGGGAACTAGCTGCGCGCCACTTTTAGCTGATCTCTCTCTTTTCTCGAATGAAGCAAAGTTTTTACAAGGGCTAACACAGAAAAAACAAAAACATTTAGCCCAGTCCTTTAATTTTAGCTTCCGCTACATAGACGATGTATTTTCTCTTAATAATCCAAAATTCTAGGAAAATTTACACCAGATCTATCCTAATGAGCTTGAAATTAAAGACACTACTGATACACCTACTTCAGCTTCGTACTTCGATCTTTTAAAATACATTGACGAAGATTGACATTTGAAATCTAAGCTATATGACAAACGTGACGATTTTAACATCCAAATTGTGAACTTTCCCTTTCTGAGCAGGAATATACCTACCTCTCCAGCCTATGGAGTGTACATTTCACAGTTGATTCCTTACTGTCGAATATGTAGTTTATGCAGTGATTTTTTTAATAGATATCCTTACTTTTGACAATCCCCAGTTTTTTTTATTGATATATTGATTGATGTTTTACGCCAACTTCAGCAATATTACCGTTTACCGGTATGTAGATATCATTTATCCACAAGAGCTGAAATCAAATAATGCTAACAATGATTCCAAATTGTCTCCTTTTCTAGATCAAATCATCATATTTATTCTTGTAAAATAAAAACTGAAATATTTAAAAAAGGGATGAATTTGATTTCACTATAAGTAGTTGTTTTCCTCTAGCTCCATCCTATGCGGTACATATTTCTCAACTGGTACAATTTTCATTAGTTTGTTCTACTCTTGACGATTTTAATGAACGTAACCTACTATCAAAGCCAAACTTTTACAAGAGGGTCACAGATTTCATAAGTTGTTGTAATACATTTAAGACGTTTTTATAAAAGATATGAACATTTAATATCTAAATATGGCGTTACTCGCAAACAGCTTATTACTAAGGCCATTTCTAATAATCGTTTTTACAAAAATGTTGTTAAAAATGCCAAAAACTAATTAAAAATAAAAAAAAAGCTTACATTCTTTACGTTTTAGGGAATGTCGGCAAGATATTCTGCTTGCATCCGTTAAATTAGCTTTTAGATCTAGCGACCTGAAAATTTTACACACATACTGGCCTGTCAATGATACTGCTGGTGTCTACTGAATAAAAGTGACAACGAAAGTCCGAATCGATCAAAGGAAGAGACCAGTAAGGAAAATCCGTATAACATTCGACTGAATCAGGGAAACACAATCCAACACAGAACATTTTTGGCCGTCATATTCCCGAAATTAATGATGATTCATAACCAAACCCTTCGGGAAGTTTTGAGTTTGATGTTTCTTCCGTAGTGCGACAGTGTTCTACCAGAAGACTAGGCTCCTTTACCTAGCCGGAAGATTAGCGGCGAGCACTCCTGGACCCATCTTTCGTAATTACGTATGGTCTTTTTCTATCCCTTCAAGATTGTGGTCATGATATTAGTAGTCTACCTATAAATAGAGTACCCATAAACCAGTTTAACCCTTCCGCTGGCTTTTGCTGGTGCTGGAAATAAGTCCGGCTGACTCGAGTTTCTATCGTTGTTTAAATTTTTCTTTTGTCTTATTTGTGTTTTACCTTTGTAGTGTCCTAGTAGATTGTAGCATGTTATTGTCATTTTCAGCCATTGGAGATGTTTCCTGTTATCCCTTTTATATTACATTGAATGGATATGGAGAAAATGCACATAATACACAGTCTCTACAAAATAATGGGAAACCAAGCAATGAAACAACGCTAATAATATTGTTCTTCATCTTCAATCACCTTGAGACCTTTAAAAAATTGATTTGCTCATACCTCATTGTAAGCTCAAGTAGTCTCCTATCACCGGCTTGAACGGAACTCATCACTAGATGCAGAACAACACGACATTCATGTCTGTTATTATATAGATTGCGGTGAAAGATTCAAATTTCGCAGTGAAAGAAAAGTGATAATTAACTGTGAAATTATTATCCATAATTTCACTCTAGGACGTGACGTCACAATAGACGTTCTCAACGTTGTTGTTAAGTAAACGCCTCAGCGGATTAACATAGAAAACGTAGTTCATGCAATGAATCTTTAAACAAACAACTAAATATTAGAGAAGAAGATCTATATAATAAAAACAATAACTAATCCTAGATTCTGATTATCGAAAATATTCAACTCATGATCGAAAAGCGCTGTAATTCACTCCTGCGCTTCGCGCATTCGTGAATTACTGCGTTATTCGATCATTCGTTGAATATTTTGCGATAATCAGAATCTCAGATTAGTTATAGTATAATTACTCATTAATGCAGCGTCGTCGATGATAAACACTTACAAGCGCAATTATCAACTGTAATAAAATTATCTACCCTGGGCTGCTATGACGCCAACAAAAACGAGTTTGCATGAAAAAAAAAATCGTAAGCAGAATAAGCTAAAATAATGGATAATGTAATTCATTCTAAAATTTTACAATTTGTTTTAATTAAACAAGTATGGAAATATCCAGGTCCTCTTTTCTTTTTTTATCTTCTACCTATTCCTCTTATAATGTAATCACTTTTCATTAAAGTGTTTTAGAAAACAAACCTACTGTCGTGGTTGTCAAAATTCTCAACGTACCGTCCCACTGTATATCTTTCACTCCGGATATACATGTTCAGAGCTGCAAAAATACTTAATCAATTATTTTCAAGATTTTTGCGTTTTATAATCTCAGTACATGTAAGTTGTGTTATGATAGTAACTAAATCTTCTTACATTACATACGATGCATGGCGATGCTTTTATTTCCCCCAAGGTCATGATCTTTGTCTTAACATAGATCCACAGTTCACTAGTTAATTTCATATGAAAGACGAGTTAGTGAAAACCGAACAGTCAGTTAAACTCATAAATACAGTTTCCAGTCAATTGCATGCTTATGGATGATATCTTGCAATGAATCATGTATACTAGAGGATGTATTGGACTTACCATGTGGTATCTTCAAATCTCATTGTTGAAGCCCTCATAGTGACTTCAAAATGAAAAACAAAAAAAAGCGTTGTTCCATTGCACGAATGGTGCTCTTTTACTCGCAGACTTGTTTTTATATTCCTACGAGACTGAATTTCTTTAGGGATTCGTTAAAGATCATAAAATAAAAGATGTTAGCTCCTTCAATCTCACTTATAGATACATTGATGATGTTCTGTCATTAATAACTCATCTTTTACTACTTGTATCCCATTGATATATCCTCTACAACTAGAGATACAGAAAACAACAGAAACCATTTTGTCGACTCACATCTCGAATTGGACGAAAATATTTATCTCAGTCATAAAATTTATGTGCATGTTTCACATCTCGAATTGGACGAAAATACTCATCTCAGTCATAAAATTTATGTGTATGTTACACATCTCGAATTGGACGAAAATACTCATCTCAGTCATAAAATTTATGTGTATGTTTCACATTTTGAATTGGACGAATATACTCATCTCAGTCATAAAATTTATGTGTATGTTTCACAGTTGATTCGTTACTCGAGAGCTGGTACAAATTATGCAGGCTTTTTTATAAGATATATCTTTGTGACCGCTTTATTTATCAAGGCTAAAAAAAAACGATAATTAAAAAAGTTCTTTTATAGTCATCAGTCCCTTGAGGAAAAAATTGAAATTTCGGTCCGAACTGGTTTAGCCCACCATTTATTTTGACATTCCTGTACCAAGTCCAGACCATTGCGACAATTTTTTTCGGTAGTTTCCCGTCTGTTTTGTCTTTTTGCCTCTTAGACTGTCGCTCTTTACAATTCTGTTCTGTAATTTTGATATTACCGCCAATTACTTACTGTGCTCAAAGATGGCCCTAAGTTACATAGGATAATAACAAAATGGTCCAGAGCCGAAGTCCATGTGATAAAAAGACAAATCAGGTGGAAACCACCGCCAAAATTGTAGACCGCAATGGCCCTGACTTGAAACAGGCATTTGAAAAGAAATGGTGGGTTAAACCGGTTTTATGGCTAGCCAAACCCCCCCTTCCATTGCGGTAGTGTCCGGTAGCAACTCAATAGCAATTGTCGTAGGTAGTTAAAAGAAATAAAGTAAATGTGGTGAATGATATGTGGATTCTCAAATACTCAAAAAAAAACTTATTAGAATATCTACATTGTATCTTCAACTGAACTTTACCACTTCAATAGTGTCAAAACATTTTTTTTTCTGGGACTGATTCGAACAAAAGGTATAAAGAGGACGATACAATTTTTTATTGATAACAGATTTTTTAAATTGGAGGAAAAGTTTTCTAGGTGACAATATTGATACCCATTGGGACTAATTGTGCGCCACTTTTATCTAATGTGTTTCCTCATTGGTTGGGCCACTTCAGAAAAAGATAAAAGCTAGCCAAGTCCTTTAATTTTAGCTTCAGTTATATACATGATGTTCTTTCATGTAAAAATCCCCAACTTAAGGACAGCATTCATCTTATATACCCAAATGAACTAGGAATTAAAGAGATCACTGACGCAACACCACCAGCATCATACCTGGACTTATAATTAATTTAGTTTAAAGTAAGTGAGAACCGCACCGTCAGCCCTTTATCGAACAATTCCAAGGACAATGGCAACGTCGGAAAAACAAAGAAACAAAGACATAACACGAGCACGGCACAGAAAAAGGAAAATGAAGACACACATATATACAAAAATGAACAACACGGACCCAATAAAAAACCATGGGCGAGATCAAGTGCACCGGTAGAGTTAGCATCTCCTGCTTCTTATAAGACACCCGCCGTGTTGAACATGTCAACTCCGACAGTAAAGTCAAATCCGGTAGAGGAAAAACAAACTTTAGTAGCAAAGAGAAAGATCTGTTGTCATCTGGGAAACAGATATCTCATAGCGGTCCACAAGATCGTGATGTCGACCGTAAAACTTCTGTAGTATGACCTTAAGTTATGGGCAACATACCCTTGTTTAAGTAGCCTATTTGCAAGCAACCGAGCTCTATCAAGGTTGTCACAGTATCGACCACAGGCCCTTGAGTAGCGAATGAGTTTGGAGATGTAAACTCCATATGTCGGTGCTTTTTGAACTTAGTTTATTATAACAAATTGGTTTAGACACTAGTAAGACATCTTGTACTTATGCAGTCTTGTTTTGTCACATGTACATTCACTCCATATCCTTTCATATTTTTCTTGATGCAGTCTTATTTACAAAATTTGGGCTGTAACAACGGGACCAAAGGATGCACTAATCACAAAACTCAAAAACGAGGATAGGGAAAAACAGAGCAATCAAACAGAAAAATATTACGGAAATATAAAAAAACACACACACAAAATTCAAAACTAAGGCATAAACATCGTGAACTTCAACAAAAACAGACAGGAACATCACATGATCATGTACTCCGGATTTGTAGGCATGTTCTGCACCGTACAAGACACCCTGCATTACTAGTGAATAATTATAGGGTTAAGTTAAAACCAGTAATGTCAAGACGTGAAGACGTGAAATCTAGCTGTAAATGACCGTTTTCATTTGGGACACTGACACGCCATATCTCCTGATGATGCCATGGTGACGGTTATAGAATTTCATGAGGGATGACAGTACCAAGATTGAAAATTTACTAATCTATGTTACATTGTGGTTTAATTATTACGTTCTCATAGTGCAATTAGTGTCCAATCGGGCATTTACAAAATCTGCATTGCTTGAACACACACACACATAAATAATAAAAAGAAATAATAATAAAAAAAGTCAGGTATGTTCCAACCCTCATTTTTGGTGACTTTCTTAGAACATGTAAAGACGTCTTTCAGAGATTAGTCTACGTTCTTTTACCAAGCACCGATCATATAGATTAGGTCTTGTGGGTACGTAACATATTCAAAGTGGAATAACTCTACAAGTAAAATATTATTTGTTATTTGCTTCATGAATTCGTATATTTTAAATACTTATGTCTGGCTGTGATGACCAGAGGCTAGAAATTTAGAATACACTTATACCCTCCAATCATTCATTTACATATCTATATACACGTAAACCTGTCAATGTCATACCATAAAAGTCATTTAACACTCCGTCTTTCGGAAAAAAGATGTAACATGCGTAATAGAGGTATTTACTATGAAATCACCTGGCTATGTAAGACAATTATTTTGATAATGTTTTACTTGGTTCATCGATGTCATCATGTATGTGGTCTGAGGTAGTTTATAATTTGATCGTGTCCGTAAAAAATTGAGAGAACCAGAAATTCAACAACGTCATTATATTTAAAAAAAATCAACCCGACCACAGAATCCGTTAGTCACAGCACGAACTTCAACAACCATACCGGCGCTGACATAACAAATGAGACTGGTAGGGCAAAACTGTGTCCGTATGAACAAACAAATAAACAAGACATATTCTAACAACAAATAAAACAACACGTAGACAAGAGGGAGAGATCAAGTAATGCTTGTGGTGAAAATCCCGGGGTGTCAGTTTGTTTAATTAACCTTGTCTGGTGTAAATATACCCGGAATAGGCCAAACAAATGCAGCAATACACTATCATAATGTCATTTAAAACTGAATGGTTGTAAAACAACGGCAGTAGAATACCGAAGGAACAATGGAAGCGATGGCTACAAAAATCGAAGTCCAAAGACATGGCAAAAATGGTAACAGATAAAAACAAAGACAAAACAAGGACGTGAGACAGCAACAATGCACGGAAATAAAGATAACATTAAGAACTAAGGCACTCATAGTGTGAACTCCCATGAAAAATGATCTACATATTGTTAGTACATGGTCGGTGATACGTTGTCTTAATATCTAGTACTATGTAATAGTTAAGGATATATTTTACGAAAGGATATGGAGTAAATGAACATGAGATCGTAACACATATGTTAACTCCAACTGCAATACTTTTAATGAGCTGTATGGCCATTT
>MJUU01002465.1:260194-275040 GCA_002080025.1 Modiolus philippinarum
AACCAAACGAAATCCGAATAATCAGTAATATCAAATATAGCTAAGGACAAAACTACGATGGAGGGAGTTAATCCTTTGGTTTAGAATTTGCATAAATTTAGATAATAGTAATTGAACAAAGTGTACACATGAGATATTATCTCATGTACAAGTACACCATATCTAAGAAAAATAAAGAGCATACATCTCTACCACGGGGAATTGTTTTACCAACTCCACACTGCAATAAAAGACAAACTCCTGAATTAAATATTTTACGAAAGGATATGGAGTAAATGAACATGAGATCGTAACACATATGTTAACTCCAACTGCAATACTTTGAATGAGCTGTATGGCCATTTCGGAAATTAATTCCTCATCAGCAGCACTAGAACCCAAACAAAGGAAATCCATAATTTCAAAAAAATGTTTAAAATGCTTTAAACCAAACGAAATCCGAATAATCAGTAATATCAAATATAGCTAAGGACAAAACTACGATGGAGGGAGTTAATCCTTTGGTTTAGAATTTGCATAAATTTAGATAATAGTAATTGAACAAAGTGTACACATGAGATATTATGGCTTTTTTGTAAAACATATACTTCTTCATCAAAAACATTAAAACAAGAATGTGGTCTCAATGCTGGAATTTAAAACATGTTTGCCGCATTTGGACACTCTCTTTTAGCAGACAATAGGGTTGCATATATGAACTATTTCCGCTACTTCTGGCAAATTTATTCGTATGAAGCCAAACTTATAAAAGCGCAAGTTCGGAACAAAAAACGAAAATAAACTGAACAAGTCATTTAATTTCAACTTAGATTAAACAGAAAAGAATTTTTTATCCAGTAATCATAATGTTCAGGATTAATTTTTATGGACTCGCAATTAAAGAGACTTATGATACACTATCATCAGCAACATATGTAGAATGAAACTTGTTGATAACTCTTGACAAGCGAAATGATTTTGGATTTCCGAAAGTTAATTCGTTTTCGAACAATTCTATTCATACATCTCTGGTATATGGCGTATACAAGTTACAAATCGCATTCTTATATAGCAATTTTGTCAACACGGCAAAAAACTATAATATGAAAATGTACATTCACTCCATATCCTTTCATTTTTCCTATTGTATACCAATGTCTAACCCTTTTTGAAATTGTTACTGTTGTTACTAAGAAGTGTTATATAATATGGTTGTCACCATAAAACAATCATTAAAATTGTCTGCTTCACAAATAAGAATACCTGTGTGAATTGTTCCCGGGCTTATTACCGGACAAACACCGACATATGATTTAATATCGGACATCGACAGTGTGTCGAATGCAACGCGTGAAGCAGCGAGCTCATACTTTTCATTCAGAGCACCTGATACTTGGTACTAGATTTTTGTAGGTGTTTGCTGTTTTCCTGTTTTTGTAATTCTATTTCGATATTTTTGGTAATGAGTACTTCTTTTTTGACTACTATTGGATTATGTGTTCCATGTTATTTGATTTTAATGCTGCTGATGAGAGGTTACTCCTTGAAACACGTGTATACTTCTTATTATGCAACTTTGACTTTGGTATTTTTGTATTTTGTTGGGTACACACGCTGCTGCTGTTTAATTTGTGATGTTCATTTCTGTTTATTTCCATTTGTATTCCCTCTAAAATTTACAACTTATATTGTTGTTATGCTTTTGAATTGTTATAATTTTCTTTCTGTCTTTTTGCTTTGGAATGCTTTTACCGATGTAAGGCGGATCCCTTCGTTGATAATGATTCGGGATACGAGGTGTTCTTTAGTACTGTGACAGCTAGCTGTATAACCAATTAATCGAGTAATCATGTTCAAAATTGTGCTTATAAATGAAAATAATAATGAATAAAATCACATATCGCTTAATATGGCAAGGTGGGAGAAATTATATTTTTAACATATTAGTAAGAAATTTTACGATAATAAGGAAAAAAATGTTGTACACGGTAGTAAAGCGTAGGTAGATGTTTACTGTAGAGGAACCATGTCATGTGTGAAATGTTACCTGTCATACTACTTTCTGTCATACATATATGATCATACCTGGATACACATTCTATAATTTTGTAAGTAATATGTATAACTATATATTGTATTTCACATTTATGTCTACCTAAAATTTAGAATAGGAATTGCATTTAAACAATTAATTGATTGGAATTGCATTGTTTAACATTTATCCAAAAATTAAAAAAAATGCAATGTTAACTTTCAACAAATACCATTTACATATTTCAACAAATTGCAAGAGAAAAAAAGCTCGCTTACATATAAAGTAGATTAATATTCAATATACAAATAAAAGATTAACTACTACATAAATGAATAAAAGGATGTTTTAATCCCATATGTTACTGTGATCGATTTTTCAGTAAACAAAGTAGTGATCGTCAGTAACATCTAACGTTTATTTTCAGAGTGGGCGTGGCAGTTAATCACCGGCACTATGTGTATGTATTAATATTTTGTCTAATGCTTCCATATTCATATTTATGTAAGTTTTAAACGATTTATATATATTTTTATTAATCAATTGTCACATTTGGTAATTAAATGAAATCCTTGATGAGCAATAATACTCAATTTTCAGCTTAAGCCATAAGGGGTATACCCGTATGCAGGTTTTATGTCCTATTTTTCGAGTATCTCCGACTGATATGAAATGGGGTATATTACTGGCAGAGTATACTATAGCCATGTACACAAAGTACACAAAGTCACTTTTTGCTTGGGCCTGATAAACATGTATAAATATGTTATTTTAAGCAACTTCCGCATTCAGTGCACACAAAACCCCTAATCCAGATGCATGAAGACTCTATTAAGAAATATAGCAGTTCGTGCGTTTATTCTAAGCATATTTTGTAATTACCAACATCAATGGCTGGCTACTTCCGACAGTCTTACCCATTTCTCTGCGAAATTAGCCTGAAACGAATATCAAGAGCATCGGAAATAAATTTATTTATAAAACAACGGCAGTAAAATACCGAAGGAACAAAGGAGTGAAATTTACATAAATCGAAGTCCAAAGGCATGGCGAAAACGAGAACACAGAAATTTAATTTTTTCCCCATTATTCTTTGCACAACACTATTGTCGAATGCAAGCTTCAGACTGACTAATGCATTTTATTTAGGACCAATATTTCAAATACATTCGTTTTGCTTTATCCTAGAGTCTACACGCAAGATAAAACTTTGGCATTGTATATTTACAATGTGAACCTTGTTTCCGTGATTCAGATAAGAAAAAAATCATCAACCATATCAACGTGTTTATCGTTCTTAGCAACACAGTAATGTAACCTCCCCTAATCCAGGTAACAGGGAAATAAATATTCCAATTCACCCATTTTCCCATAAAAAGGCGTTTTTTTCAATGCCTTACATGGATATTTTTCATACATATGCTATCATGTTCCGCTCCGTGAGATATGGAAATTAATAAAACGCCAAAAATCTACACATAAATCAATAAATTCACCTCTTACTAGAGCGTGTCAAATATACATATTTGGTATATAAAAATACATAATACAAATCGAAACAGAAATACAAATTATATGCATGTTAAGAAATTGTATAGTTCTCCCGGTCCGGTATTCGAATACCAGAAACAACGCAGTGTAGATAAGACAATGGGGCATATTACAAGTAATCAATTAACCATAGTATAATGGTAAAAAATAGTGACTTAAAAGTATATTACTATATTTTCGTCTGAAGATAACATGGTTGATTGTAGATATGTTTTTAGTAGTTCCCTCTGTGGGAGTCGAACCTTCGCTGGTCTGACATCTATGGTAGCACCTTCTGCACTTAGTTCAGCATCCTAGATAATCGACCAACTAGGCTATACAAAAATATAGCTTGGTTGGTAACGATGTAAATGGTGTGTTGGGGCTCAGTGCAGATCAGCTGCGATGAAGTATCGTTTATAGCATTACATCCAACTCTTTTGTTCTAGCAGGGTTGATCTGAGTCGGATCACCCCAGCAATCTCACCCTGGTTAGAACCAAGGATATTTTTTACTTTTTAATTTGTTTTTATCAATGGCAGATTTTGAGAAATGTTCAGTTCTTTGGACTTTGTAAAATTTTATCGTTTAAAATCAAGATTATAAAACGTTGAAAAATTACATTGTCCATTGTAAGATTCGAACCAGGGTCGTCTATTTTACTATACTTCTGCCTTACCTATTATACCACGAACTTGTTGGCGATACCATATTAAAAATCATATATATAAAAAATCGTTGTGGGGCACTTTAAGGGTGTTTATTATTATTATAGTAAGGAATATTTATTTCATGAAATTATAAGCACGGAAACAATTTTTAAAAATGTATATCAGTTTTCCTTTACTCTTTATAGTAGCTAGGATCACAGGGACTTGCTCTCGGCCTAGACAAAAATTGTTTACTATCAAATATTAATCTCGGAGAAAACATGAATGAAAAGTCCCGAGAATGCCGCTTGAATTATTTAAATTTAGAATGTGAAGGTAATGGTAGTTTCACATTCAGTGCCATGAACTGTGATAAATGTCAAATACAAGTAAACGAATCGAGATATAGGAATGAAGTTGGGCTTTCCTACGATATAAAATGAGTTTTCTGTTTAGAAAATCATTCGGGAAGAGAATGTAAAAGGCAGAATTATAAGGTTTGGGTTATTTTATTGAGAAAATTGAAAACGAAGCGTGCGGGGTATCGGGCATAGGATTTCCCTTGTGTTTTTTTCTCCGAGATTCATATTTGATACTACACAATTTTTTTCTAGGCCAAGAGCAAGTCCCTGTGCTGGGATGTAAATAAGTTATCACACTCGGACTTTGAATCTTCTCGTAATAGTTATCACACTCGGACTTTGTGTGTCTGCATGTATAAGCTCACTCTTCGGGCCTCCGGCCGTCGGGGTGATCTGAAACAGACACTCCGTGTCCTCGTGTGATAACCATTACGAGAAGATTCAATGTCTTTCGGCAAGGAATGCCGCCACAAAAAGTTATAATTTTTATTATAGTCGTCTGAAGTATGTCACAACTTTTTCTTATTTTTTAAATGCGATTTGTACAGATGAAAATCAGGTAGTTGCTAAATATAAAAGTATACAGAATCTGTCAGATTGCCACGTTTTTATTTGCTTAATTTAATAAAAATAATATAACTTAAAAGCTGGTTGCCATTTCTGTATTTTTTACTATTCTAAAACAATTAATTTGTTTTTTTTAATAATAAATAAAAAGAAAAAATGTGTCGAAACCGTTGGAGTGATTGGTGTTACTTCTAAAAGGAGTCTCGCATGATGTGGCGCTGTACTGTTTATGGTGAATCACTCCACGAATGTAGTGTATCATGCTTTGTTTTATACTGTTATTGTTGATCACTCCATAGATCAGGTTGTTCATGTTTTAAGTTGTCTTGGTTGAATCAATCGACAGATTGGTTATTTATGCTTTGTTTGATATTTTTTATGCTATGCTGAATAACTCCACAAATTCGGTTATTCATGCTTTTTTTTATATTTTCTTTGTTGAATAACTCAACAAATTTGGTTATTCATGTTTTGTTGAATCATTCCAAAAATCTGGTTATTCATACTTTGTTTTATAACGCTTCACAAATCTTGTTTTTTAATGCTTTGTTTTACAGTTTCTTGTTGAATAACACCCAAGATCTGGTTAGTGATGCTAATTTTGCATAATTGTTTTACAGCAGGACTACGGAAAGCTAAGAAATATGACTGGAAAGACTCAAACATGGCTCTATTTGGGTCCGATACTGAGAAGAAAGTCAAAAGTAGGTACAAGCGGGAAAAATTGTTTTACAGGATTTTTATTAGAAAAACGTGAACTTAAAAATAACGAAATATTTACTTTTAAAGTTTGAAATGAACCTAAAACAGATCTCACAAAACCAACTATCTTCAAGAAAGAACATCTTAAGTATCCGTTACAAGAGAGTATGCAAGTATGCCGTACTCATGTTGTGTCTCTGCTTCTTTGTTGTTTCCGATGCTGCCATGCTGCCATTAGCCTTGGATTATTCGTTTTTGATTGAGGGTTCGGTTCTCACTTACTTTAAAGTTTAAATTGGGGTAACAATAAAATTACCGAACAGAGTGGTCAAGAGCCGAAGCCCATGAGACAAAAAGACAAATCAAGTGGAAACCACCAGCAAAATTGTCGACCGAAATGGAGCAATGGTCCTGACTTGGTACAGGCATTTCAAAAGAAATGCTGGGTTATACCAGTTTTATGGCTAGCTAAACCTCCCCCTCCATTGCGGTAGTGTCCCGTATAACTCAACACCTATTGCTATTCAAAATACAAAAATACCAAAGTTGCAAAATAAACAGTAAATTCAAAAGAGCTAGAAATTAAGGATACTACAGATACTTCCACATCAGGGATGGGGTCAATTACATTGAAAAAGTAATTAATCAAATTACAATTACTTTCCCAAAATGCTCTATTAAATTACAATTACAATTACAAGGATTTTGGAATGTAATTAACTAAATTACAATTACTTTGCAAATGTAATTGATTAAATTACAAATTACATTTGAAGCCAACATTTTGTTTTATTATTTATTTTCAAAAGTTATTTATCATTCTATCAAATGAAAAAGAAAGCATTTAATACCTATTATTGCAAAATTTATTAACTACCAAAAACGTTGACCATTGTGATTACTGATAAACTTTTTCTACATCAAATGTTCAAATGTATTGTCCTCTAGCCTAAACATATCAGACTCAAAAATTTATCGGTTCTCTCTACTGTGGGGTGGTTATTAACTGACTGGCAAATTAACTCAGTAATATTTGGAAATATTTTGAACTCCCTCAATTTGCAAGCAGCTGGCATGTATCTAACTTTCATGTATAACTATTACTTGAATGTGCGAGTAAAATATTTATGAAAGCTCAGCAGACAGTTTAATCACATCAACAGAACATTCATTTAATTAGAAAGGTGTCACCCTGGTTTGCCCACTTTTAATTATAGGCAAAAATAAACAAAGTGGACTGTGTTGTTTTAACAATTAAAGATTGTTTCTAACTTGTATTTAATATTTACCTGTATATCAAAATGACATGTTAACAAGGATAAAATGAATTGAAATTTGATATAATTTTCATGTCAAAGATTTTTTTTTTTATTTTGAGTATAATAACATTTTACAAAATAATACTGTTTCATTGGTACATTGATGACAGGTAATAAATAGTTTATATAAAATAATGTTAAAATCATTAAAATTTTAGACCTTGTACATGTATTTAAAAGGTTGATTATAATGCCTGAAGGCCCTAATCATGTCAATTAGACACTAATCAAGTCTTGTTAATCATTGACACAAAAGTAAATATGACAAACAACTGATTAGAAGCCATATTGCTATTGGCATTTATAATAAAATTCAATAAACATATTTTAACTGTTTATACAACAATAATTCTAAATCTAATTTATATTTCAAACTTTAATTTAAAATCAAGAGTTGCTGTATTAAAATATATAAAAAATGAAAAAAATGCATATGAAAAAACAGCAATTTGCACAATTTCCACACTTGAAAACAAGAGAGAAAAAGTGCCTATTCTTGTATATTAAAAATAGCAAGTCATAATAATATTTTGTGTAAATAAATTATCTAAACTTTCTTGAGTTAGGAGGTAGCCATCTTCCATTGCATTCTCTTTTGGCATGTATATATGTAATTGAATGTAATTGGAAAAGTAATTGAAATTACAACCCTTTTTGGGTGATTAATTAATTAAATTACAATTACATGTAATTCAAATTTTTGTCAATTACACATTACTTCCAATTACATCAGAATTTGTAATTAATTACAATTAATTACAATTACACATTACAATTACCCCATCCCTGTTCCACATCAGCCTCGTTCCTTGACCTTCATCTTGAAACTGACAAAAGAGGTACACTACAAACTAGGCTATATGACAAACGCGATGACTTCACTTTTTCAACTTCCCCTTTCTTTATAGCAACATTCCAAAAGCACCAGCATACGGAGTTTACATCTCCCAACTCATTCGCTACTCAAGGGCCTGTGGTCGATACAGTTACTACCTTGATAGAGCTCGGTTGCTTACAAATAGGCTACTTAAGCAAGGGTATGTTGCCCATAACTTGAGGTCATCAATACAGAAGTTTTACGGTCGACATCCCGATCTTGTGGACCGCTATGAGATATCTGTTTCTCAGATGACAACAGATCTTTCTCTTTGCCACTAAATTTTGATTTTCCTCTACCGGATTTGACTTTACTACCGGAGTTGACATGTTCAACACGGCGAGGGTCTTGTAAGAAGCAGGAGATGCTTACTGTACCGGCGCACCTGATCTCACCCATGGTTTTTATTGGGTCCGTGTTGTTCATTTTTGTATATATGCGTGTCTTCATTTTCTTTTCTGTACCGTGCTCATGTTATGTCTTCGTTTCTTCGTTTTCCGACGTTGCCTTTGTCTTTGGATTGTTCTTTTCAGACTGACGGTTCGGTTCTCACTTACTTAGTAATGCTGTAAACGTGTTTCAAGGAAGGTTTGGGTACCCATAAACCGGTTAAACCCTGCCGCTGGCTTTTGCTAGTGCCGGTACCAAGTCCGGCTGTCCCGAGTTCCTATCGTTGCTTACGTTTGTCTTTTGTATTTTTATAGTGTTTTTTTTTCTTGTGCGGTTCCTATTTACCTTGCGGCATGTGGCTATGTTTTTCGGCCATTGTAGGTGTTTCCTGCTATCTTTTTTATTCTATTTTTCAAGGAGTATACTCTCATCAACAGCATTTAAATAAAAAATATGGAAAGCCATAATCCAAAATAGGAAAAAAAAAGAATTACTCAGTACTAAAAATCGAAATAGGAAACCAAATCCAGTACTAAAGATATCCACCGAGCGCCATACACCGAATAAAGCCGTAGTATTTTAGGGGGTTAGAATTTTGATAAAGCAGTAATTTTTTTTAACTAGCAAGGTAAATTTTCATGTAAGACAAGTTTCAATATCGGACCGGTGAATACCCTCGGGGACATCTGGACCACCAGAAGTGGCATCGGTCCAATAGTTTGATGATACGAAATACCAAAGTTGCAAAATAAACAGTGAATTTGGTTATGCTGTACACGTTTTTCAAGGAGTAACGGTCGTAGACAGTTAAAGAAATGATAATCCCAGTATTAAGTAAAGAAAGAATCTTGAAGCAGAGTTCGGCCACAAACCTCAAATATTTCATCAAGGGGACTGATATCTATTAAAACTTATGATTATCGTATGAGACGGAATTTTTTGAAGCTTTGATTACTAAGGCGGTAACGGAGATAAGTATGTCTAAGGAAAAAGTCTGTATAATTTGTGGTACTCCCAGAACAAGCCCTTGCTCATTTTCGTCTCTTAGAAGTTTGGGACAAGAAATTATGAGAAATATCAAGTCCTTCATATAGTCAACATCATCCAAGATATACCTATGTACAGCACATAAGGTCATTCCCGCCCAAAATGGTGGCCAGCAGGAAATACAAACTTCTACCAGTCCCGCATGCACACTTCTTTATTTCTATAGGACTTCTGTCGGGTCACATGTCGAACTATCACACAATACATCACAAATACACACTACTACCAGTCCCGCATGCACACTTCTTTATCTCTCTATAGAACTCCTGTCGAGTCACATGTCGAACTAGCATACAATACAAACCACTACCAGTCCCACATGCATGCTTCTTTATCTCTCTATAGGACTCCTGTCGGGTCACATGTCGAATATCATACATCACAAATACAAAAAAATACTGAAGCTTCACAAAAAACAGTAAATTTTGTGATGCTGTACACGTGTTTCAAGGAGTACCTCTAATCAGCAGCATTAAAATCAAATGATATGGAAAGCCATAGTCCAAATGAATTCCAAATAGAAGTACTCATTTCCAAAAATATCGAAATAGGAAGCCAAATCTAGTACCAAGGATATCTACCGAGTGCAATACACGGAATGAAGCCTTAGTAATTTTTAAGTAGTTCGAATTTTGATAGAAACCGTTTCTATAACACGCAAGATGAAATTTTCATGTCAGACAAGTCTGACTATAGGGATTGTGAATACCCACGGGGACCTCTGGTCCACCAACAGTGGCATCGGCCCAATGGTTCAAAATACAAAAAATACCGAAGCTGCATAAAAATTAGTAAATTTCGTTATGCTCTACACGTGTTTCAAGGAGTAACCTCTCATCAGCAGCACTAAATCAAATGATATGGAAAGCCATTATCCAAATGTATTCCAAAAAGAAGTACTCATTTCTAAACATATAGAAATAGGAAGCTAAATCCAGTACCAAGGACAATTTGTAAATGACAATCTTTTTTGCATTAATGTTTAACAGTAGGTAAGAAAGTAACCACTTCCGGTTTGGCATGTACAACTTACAACTTCCTGTTCTAGTCAAGTAAAGACCGTTTACAGTCACAAAGCTATGGTAATTTGGTTTTGATGCTACAAGCACCACCGGTACCATCACTTACGGTTTTTGTAATAGTGACGGCTAAATTTTTTGAAAGGAGGAGATCAATGTTGTCAACCTTGAATGCTTGTAGGTCTCTTAAAAGCCTGGCTTGCTGTACTGACTTTTTAATATATATTATTGTTCTGATTTCAAATAATATATTCTATGATATCACATATTCAATAGTCACAGCTTAAACTATTGATGGTTATTTTTCCCCTACTAACAACATGTACATTGCAGTCTGTACTAATATATTGTTGTTGTTAATACTCATGGATAACAAGGGGCAGGTAACTCTTGCCCGATATATCTCCAGGAAAGCCTCTTAAGGGGATTTTAAAATTTCACGTAACAACCAACTACTTTAGTACTACAATGTATCCGAAAAGAAAGATATATAGATGGTTCTGTTCTGGTTATGGTGTCCCTATTAACCTTAATGAAGCAGGATTGTCATCGTCAAGAATAATGAAAATTTTTTGGGGACTTCAGAGCCCAGAAAAAAAATGATGAAATATTTAATCCATGGAAGGGTATTATCATACATTGATTTTCATATTGTAGAGGAATCGGCATCCCATGAGTTAGCATGGAGACACGCAGGTCAGAAGCCAGGGATACAAATTTGGAGGATTGTTGTAAGTATTACATAACCTGGAAACACGCAGTTCCCGTGTCGGGGGTATAAATTTGGCGGATAAATACTGCCACTTATAAACCTTTTGAATACCGATCGTGTAAATGACCTTTTAAGAAAAATATTGTCAAAAGTTTTTAATTCCATTATAACAATGAATAGGGTTAATAATGAGTTACCGAAGAGCAGAAATGTCAAAAGACAAAGAAGATGCAAACCACAGGAAAATTGTCATTATTCCTGACTTGATAAAGGCACTTCAAAGAAATGATTGGTTTAACCGGTTTTTGTGGCACACCAAACCTCCCCTTCCATTGCGGCTGTGTCCGGTAACAACTCAACAGTGATTGTTATGAAGAAAGTGGAAAGAAATGTTCATCCAAGTACAAAGTAAATAATCAATCTTCAATCCGAGACTTCAATTTTTCTCAAAAGGGACTGATATTTATTGAAGAACTTTTGAATGATGATATGAGACGGAATTTTTTGAAGCATTGATTAATAAGGCGGTCACGGAGATAACTTTGTTTAATGAGAAAGTCTGAATAATTTTTTAGAGCTGTCGCGTAACGAATCAACTGTTTAATATACACTCAATAAGCAGAAACAGTTGGAATTTTACTGTCCATGCTGGGGAAATTGATCATTTTGAAATTAATGTTTGTATTTGAAGTTTTAGGAATTGGAAAGAATAGATATAGAAAAGTTCAGTGACAGTTTTTTGATAAGATATTTGGGGTATTGGGGGTTAAGTATATAGAAAACTTGGACGTTATCCAGAGTCAGAATGTTATGATTTTTATGATAACAAGAAGAAACTTAAAAGCGTTTTTTACTCAAGAGTTTTTCATTGAAAACTATCTATTACGGCTACCAGAATTTTAATTTCGATTTATTACTAAATTAGGGATGAGTTATTTACGAATTTCAGCTGATATTGGAAGATTTAATGATAACAGAAAAGAAGATTGTTCATGTATGAAATGTTTAGATGATGTGTAAGAAGATGAATTTCAAACCATAATGTTTTATTCTCTTCTCCTTTTGTAGTGTCTTTTATATAATAATTTGTAATTAACAAATGTATGTTTGAATGTTTTTCTTTGCATGCTCATGTTACACTCTGCCTGATTTTTCTTATACAATCTTTGTCTTATCTATGCAAATGTTTAGATAAAAGTATTGTGAAGACCTTTGTGTGACATTTTTATTTATTTTTTAGAAATTTAAAGTGACAACCTGGCCTACAGAGGATTATGGCAGTTTTTACAGTGGAGATTCCTATATTATTTTAAATGTATGTATAAATAATATGACCATATACATAAGAACTTAAAAAGCTTCATAACCTAACCGATATTGTTTTTGAGGCTTTATGATATTAGACATTTTAAAAAATCATTCATTTGTCACAAATATTGTAGCAAATATTTTTGATTACAGGGAAAATAAAGCTAGATAAAGATACACATCTAGTGATGTCAATCTAAAAATGCTTTGTCCATCAATAAAACAGTCATGAAATGTTCACAACATACATAGACTAAAAATCGTGTATTACATGTTTCATAAGTCTCTACAAATACATGGTAGAACCAAGTAATGATACAACTTTTTCATTGTTGTTCTTCATCTGGAAGTCACCAGCCTTCAACAATGAGCTGTGTTCATATCTCCTATCCTCTAGCACCGGTATGAGCAGAATTTATTGCTAGAAGTCGAAACACGCTAAATCCATGTTTTTTACACTTGGATTCTTGAAAACGGTATCTTCAACAAACATAAACTGGCAAAGTGCTCTTACAATCACTGTTATCCGTTGCCCGACAAAATCACTAGTGTCCTAACATAGTAGATAGATACAACATATAGACAAACACAGGGCGCTCATCAAGTCGATAGTAAGAAAACTGATACATGATCCAGATGATGAACGTCATAGAGTGTTGACATCCTGGTAATTGTTGGGAGCAGTAACCTGGTTATTCTCTCTGCGCTCTCCCACCTCGTCACTGATGGTATTGTTAATGTCGCTGGTAACCTGGTTATTGCCGCTGCCCTCTCCCACCTCGTCACTTATGGTATGATTAATGTCGCTGTTAACCTGGTTAACAACTGCTGAAGTGCTGGAGCCACTGATGGCGGGATCAATTGCTACCATGTCCTCGATTCCCGCTTCTCAATGATTAATCTACTTTCTTTCGTACGGGTTATTCGACTGCCCGTAAGTGCCTTTCTTCACTACATGACAAGTATGTTGTTGTACCTGCAGACAAAGCCTCAAATAACATCGTTTTTATGGAAAGCACATTATTACAACTGCCTCATTAAAGAACCAGGCATTGATCACAATACACCAGGTAGTGCTACATACAAAAGAGTTTCATTTGACAAATATGAAAGTCCACCCAATCACAGGTCAGTCATGTCCTCTTTAATAAAGACCAGCAAACCTATATTGGGTGCCAGAATTGATAAAAAAAAATACATACAAGGAAAGATACATCTTAGAATCTTCATCTTGCTCAACTACTGAACAGGGATGGGGTCAATTACATTGAAAAGTAATTAATCAAATTACAATTACTTTCCCAAAATGCTCTGTTAAATTACAATTACAATTACAAGGATTTTGGAATGTAATTAATTAAATTACAATTACTTTGTAAATGTAATTAATTAAATTACAAATTACATTTGAAGCCAACATTTTGTTTTATTATTTATTTTCAAAAGTTATTTATCATTCTATGAAATGAAAAGGACTCTAAGAGCCATGAAAGAAAGCATTTAATACCTATTATTGCAAAATTTATTAACTACCAAAAACGTTGACCATTGTGATTACTGATAAACTTTTTCTACATCAAATGTTCAAATGTATTGTCTTCTAGCCTAAACATATCAGACTCAAAATTTATCGGTTCTCTCTACTGTGGGGTGGTTATTAACTGACTGGCAAATTAACTCAGTAATATTTGGAGATATTTTGAATTCCCTCAATTTGCAAGCAGCTGGCATGTATCTAACTTGCAAGCAGCTGGCATGTATCTAACTTTCATGTATAACATTTAATTAGAAAGGTGTCACCCTGGTTTGCCCACTTTTAATTATAGGCAAAAATAAACAAAGTGGACTGTGTTGTTTTAACAATTAAAGATTGTTTCTAACTTGTATTTAATATTTACCTGTATATCAAAATGACATGTTAACAAGGATAAAGTAAATTGAAATTTGATATAATTTTCATGTCAAAGTTTTTTTTTTATTTTGAGTATAATAACATTTTACAAAATAATACTGTTTCATTGGTACATTGATGACAGGTAATAAATAGTTTATATAAAATAATGTTAAAATCATTAAAATTTTAGACCTTGTACATGTATTTAAAAGGTTGATTATAATGCCTAAAGGCCCTAATCATGTCAATTAGACACTAACCAAGTCTTGTTAATCATTGACACAAAAGTAAATATGACAAACAACTGATTAGAAGCCATATTGCTATTGGCATTTATAATAAATTTCAATAAACATATTTTAACTGTTTATACAACAATAATTCTAAATCTAATTTATATTTCAAACTTTAATTTAAAATCAAGAGTTGCTGTATTAAAATATATAAAAAATGAAAAA
>MJUU01002465.1:275501-293846 GCA_002080025.1 Modiolus philippinarum
CATTTATAATAAAATTCAATAAACATATTTTAACTGTTTATACAACAATAATTCTAATCTAATTTATATTTCAAACTTTAATTTAAAATCAAGAGTTGCTGTATTAAAATATATAAAAAATGAAAAAAATGCATATGAAAAAACAGCAATTTGCACAATGTCCACACTTGAAAACAAGAGAGAAAAAGTGCCTATTCTTGTATATTAAAAATAGCAAGTCATAATAATATTTTGTGTAGAGAAATTATCTAAACTTTCTTGAGTTAGGAGGTAGCCATCTTCCATTCATTCTCTTTTAGCATGTATATATGTAATTGAATGTTATTGGAAAAGTAATTCAAATTACAACCCTTTTAGGGTGATTAATTAATTAAATTACAATTACATGTAATTCAAATTTTTGTCAATTACACATTACTTCCAATTACATCAGAATTTGTAATTAATTACAATTAATTACAATTACACATTACAATTACCCCATCCCTGCTACTGAATTGTTTATTGAACTAAGATTTTGTCTGCAGTGAAAGTCAGGCATCAAGCATACTGTGAAACTATTCATGCCCGAAGTGACATAAATCAGATGTGGATACTTAAATTCGAAGGTTTGGAAAATCTTAAATCTCGTTCATTTTCTGAAATACATTCTCTCAAAAAATTTTATTTTTCCACACTGTATACCTTTCTTCCTCATGAAAAATTAAAATCACATATCAAAGGTACCATTCAAAAAGCCATTACCCACTAAAATCATGTATTAGCTGATAAATTTATTAATAACAATTGAAAACGAAAGATCTGCCATAATGACAGACAGGTGTGCAGTAGTATATTGATAATATGTTTGTCACATTTGGAGTTGCTATTTATATCAACAGCAAGTTAGTATACCTATGGGCCCTAATTGTGATTCTCTACTCGCAGACTTGTTTTTATATTCTTATGAGACTGAATTTCTCCAGGGACTCGTAAATCGTAAAAGATCTTATAATAAAAGATGTCATATCTTTCAATCTCACTTATAGATACATTGATGACATTCTTTCCATTAATAACGCATCTTTTGCTAAATGGACCGCACGATATATCCTCCAGAACTTGAGATAAGGGAAACAACAGGAACCACTAAATCTAATTTGTTTTTGGATTTACATCTCCAATTTGACGAAAATTGTCATCTCAGTAATAAAATGAACCCTTCAATAGCAGTATCTGTTGTCACCGAACACTACCGCAATATTGGCGAGGAAGTTTGGCGCGCCATAACACCGGCTTAACATCATTTTGAAATGCCTGTACCAAGTTAGTGCAATTGCAGACGACAATTTTTTAAGTGGTTTCCACCTGCTTTTTCTTTTTGCTTCGGAAATTTTGGCTCTTAACAGTTCTGTTCGGTAATTTTGTTATTAGGAAAAATGAAAGGATATGGAGACAAAAGCGCACACGAAACATGGGAAACTCTAGTTTATCAAGGACAGGGCTTTTATTCCTGTCTACATCTTGATGTCGCCTGAGGGTCTTCAACTAGAGGTGAACAATATTCACCCCCTCAAGCGAGATCAAGAAGGATCCTAGTGTGCACTTAAGCGGTATTTTTGACAAAAATTATATCAAGGTCACTCCCTTGCTCCCCACCCGCCATGGAGTGCCAACTTGGGCGATGCTCGGGGTTATCCAGCTGAAAGCACCAGGGTTACAAGAAGAGAATAAAATATTGAGCAACATCGATCGCCGCTAAAATATGTCATTGAAGCAACACATGTCGGGAGCGGTCAATGAGAAAAAAAGTAAAAACGGGCAATGTATGCCCACAAATATTTGTCATTAAGTAGCCCGACGAAAGACAAAATTAAGGACAAAAACAACATCGATAGACAACACGGGGCACATCGAAAAAGATATAGGCAAACCTTGCAGTGTAACTTAGGCTGAAAGGGCAAAAATAGTCGTGTGTACAGATTATAACATTTGAGTAAAAACAATGAAAATTTTGAACAGCCAAATTGAACAAATAAATGAATCAGTAAACGTATGAGAAATTCTCAAACGGACAAACGCGCAATAATTGTAATATTAAAAGAGCATACATCTCAAGCACGGGGAGACTTTCTACGGACCCCACGCAGCACGAGAGACAAAATCTGTAGCAAATAGGAAACATGAAAGGATATGGAGTGAATGTACATGTGACAAAAACGCACACGATACATAGAAAACTCCAGTTTATGTATATTTTGATTCTACTTCATTGTGATTGTACTTCATTGTGGTCCTACTGCATTGTAACTAGTGTTCGCTGCCAAATGTGCAGAATGAAAGTTTATACAATTTTAAAATATATGTAGTGGTTTACTTCTCTGAAGCCTTTGTAAATAATATGTTTACTCTTAGTGGACACTTAAAATTTTGAAAGACCCATTTTTCCCCCATTTTTTCCAATCTTGATTATTTGAACCTTCCTTGTTGAACTCTGGAACCAAAAGAATTATTATTATATCATTGTACATCATGACTATGAAATGCCCAATGGTATATGCTCTGTTTTATGAAAAGATGTTTTTATAGACCTATAAAGATAAAGACAGTGACCAATTATTGTATGATGTTCATTTCTGGATAGGAGAACACAGTACACAGGTAAGACAAGTAATATACAATAAATGTATATAGTCTCTAACATAGTTTATCATATATAACCTATAATTCTCAAATCGGGATGATCAAAGTTCGAGGTTTGCTGAGAACTTTAAAAAGTGAAAATAAAATATCGAGATTTGTGAAATTATCGTAATATACGGGAACCAAATGTTAGGGTTATTTCTGTAATTCCGCTTGGGTGAAATATTTTTTGATTTGTGAAATTATCGTAATATACGGGAAAATAATGTTAGGGTTGTTTCTGTAATTCCGCTTGGGTGAAATATTTTTTAATAACTATGACATATTACCTATAGATTAAGTAATTTCGATCATTAAAATGCAAAAACGTTTTGCAAAATGCTGGTTTTAATCTCATCAGATCGCACTATTTCTAGAAATTGACACAAGACATTGACATCATTTGCAAATTAGCAAATTAGCAACTGAGAAAACTGAGAAAAAATGTAGATTTATGTAAGCAATCATTTTTTTAATCCATCGGACAGAGGGAATTTGAATTTGCTACAAATACGGGTGTCGCTAGCGGAGCAGGACATGCTTACCCTTCCGGAGCACCTGATGTCACTCCCGGTTTTCATGGGAGTTCACACTATGAGTGCCTTAGTTCTTAATGTTATCTTTTTATTTCCGTTTATTGTAGCTGTCTCACGTCCTTGTTTTTATCTGTTACCGTTTTTGCCGTGTCTTTGGACTTCGATTTTTGTGGTCATCGCTTCCCTTGTTCCTTCGGTATTCTACTGCCGTTGTTGCTTATGTTGAACGATCACAAATCACGAATCAAAACTATTTTAATATTGTACAGTGGATATTAAGTTAGTTGCCTGTGTTTTTGTCATTGAAAGCTTATACATTTTACTATAAGTTAAAATGTGTTGTTTTTGAAGCTGCTAACAAACGTAATTGTAATAACCGTTCACCTCGATGGCTTCTCTGGTATATTCAATACTGCTATGAACAATATTCACGAAAAAACGAAAACGGGAAGAACCTTTGGTCTCATTTGAATCGTGCATTTATACTCAGCAAATGTAAAAAATTTTAAACATTAACAGAATTGGAATGAGCCTACAAGAAGAAAATCTTAATTATGAATAAAATTAGCCATTGGAAACTAATGGTTATAACACAAAATTTGGCATGTTCTCAAAAATATTATAAACACGAACTGAAAGTTATTCAATTAATTCTTTCTAATTACATAATTACATATTGACGAGACATAAGTTGTCGTAATATGCATATTCGGAATATAAATTCACAGTCAATTCGGTATTTAGTTATTAATGATTGAGTTAACGCAAAAATTGAAATGGTTCACTCTAATTTCAAAAAATAAAGCTTTGCAAGATATTTCATGACTCCTCAGTTTCGAACCTCAGAAGTGTACTGATCAATACTGATACCAAAGTACCGGAAGTGTAAATGATATCCTTGATTTCAAAGTTTTTTTGATAGATAAGATGAACAGCATCACCAAATCCAGGGTAGTTTCGTGACAAATATGAAAAAGAAAGGAAATGAAGTAAATGTTAAGGAGACAACATCCCATATCCAGGTTAAAACGACCCAAAACAAAGCATCTAGGGGTCACCGTACGGTCTTCAACACAGTGAGGAACCTCACACCATATAGCAAGCCCTAAATACACTCCACAAACAAAGGCTGAAATCAAAATATTGGAATACTTTTTATCTCTTTCATGAAGAAGCCCTTCGATGAATTCACCCTCAGAGTGGTAAAACAGATCAGTAGTAAGGGGTGCAAAAGTTGTGCCCATATGAATTCCGATAGTCGATTGAAAAACAAGTTCCCTTAATTTGAGGAAATATACTGTCTATCAAAAACTCTTACTATCTTAATCACTTCCTCTGTATATTTTTCTGTGATTCTGATTCGTATTTCATAAAGTATAGCAGTGTACGTTTCCATCATCGTTCTAACGAAAGAAACATATATGAATTAAATCTTTTTGTCTATATTCAGTTGTTTATGAGAAATGGTAGTATAAGTAAAAGATCTCAAGTAGATCTCTAGAGTTTTTCAGTATCAACTACTCATGCACACCGCTTTATGAAAAGCAACACAATGTGTTTTAAATGCGCCCTATTACAGTCATAATATACAGGTAAACAGCTTAGAAATAAGTTTTTAGAATTTAAATATTTCCAAAGATATGTATAACAAATATGAAAACATAAAGATGTAAGACAGTTTGTTAAGATCTGCTTAATTGTTGTTTCCTCTACCGGATTTGACATGTTCAACACGACGGGTGACTTATAAGAAGCAGGAAATGCTTACTCTACTGGTATTCCTGATCTCACCCATGGTTTTTTTATTGGGTCCGTGTTGCTCATCTTTGTGTGTGTATCTTCATTTTTCTTTTCTGTGCCGTACTCATGTTGTGTCTTTGTTTTTTTGTTGTTTCCGATGTTGCCATTGTCCTTTGATTATTCGTTTTGGGTTGATGGTTCGGTTCTCACTTACTTTTGTACAGAGCAAAAACACTGTCCTAAAAGCTCCTTAGTTAACATAGCAGGACATGCTTACCCTTCCAGAGCACCTGATGTCATTCTCAATTTCATGGGAGTTCATACTGTGAGTGCCTTGGTTTTGAATTTTGTGTTTTTTGTTTCTGAGCTTTGTAGCTGTCTAACGTCATTTTTACTGTGTTCTGATTTTTGTCATGTCTTTGGACTTCAGTTTTTGTAATTACTACTCCTTTATTCCTTACTGTCGTTGTTACATTTGAGACAAGCCAGTACCTATTTTTAGTCGTTTGGGATATTCTTGTCTCACGGGTGATATTAGAATTTCACGTGACCAAATACATAATGACGTTATCGACGTTATAGTAAGTTGCATAGAAGCCAAATATATTCTGGTTGTATAGAAATTTGTATTTTGCTTAAAATTGTGAGAAAAACAATCAAACACAGTTGAACATGAAGTATTTAGAAATCCCTGAGACACCCTCGGTTAAGATTTAAATGGTTCTCTGGATCGGCAAGCATCGTCAGAGAAATATTGAAATCATGCCCTTTGGTGTCTCGTTCTTGCACTTTCGATGTTGTTGGATTGTATTAATCTCTAATTGGACAAAATCCTGCATTAGAACCTTTTAGCTTTTGCAGTCGACACAAGAAAGATTTTAACGTTACATATGCTCTATCAAAATTTTGCAATGGTCAGACTTACATATTTGATTTCATCTTTGGTGCAATATCATTTTAGGATGAGTATGGTACAGCAGCCTATAAAACAGTGGAATTGGACACATTTTTAGATGATAAACCTGTGCAGCACAGAGAAGTTCAAAAACACGAAAGTGAACTTTTTAAGTCGTATTTTGATGCTATTACGTATGTTTTATACTTTTCTATGATTCTCACGCTGATATTACCATTAATAAGGCCCACTAAGAGAACAACGAGATCCATTGCACGTTAAATTGTTTAACTCTCGATTTCAATGGGTGCTAATACCAAGCCCTAATACAATATGATACAAGTTTCTATATAAAACACGGATAGATTGACTGAACATCACATTTGCATAGGCACACAACGTAGCGGAAATTCGAAAGTATATTATTAACACCGATGAAATATAACGTAATTGTATGTTGCGAGGCAAGTGAATGTCATATCAAATGGACAGAATAAGAAAGTAAAACATAAAAAAAGAGAGAAAAGGTCCAAAATTTCGGAGTATACTCCTTTAACTAAGATGGAAATAAAACGGATTCATCATCTTGGACCGACACAAGTCAATACTGTTATCTCCCAAACTAAAGTGATAAGTTAACAGTGAATAACTAAATACCGAAGTTACTATGAATTTAGTTTCTGCATATGACTTTTCAGTGCAGATGAAATCTAAACATTTGGAAGACCATAAACCCAAAGATGTTTAAAAACTGATAGAGAACAAATAAACAATATGATCTAAAGTAAAGCCAAAATCAGCTCAGGACAGAGTTTTGCATCAGGGGAATACTCCTTAGTTTTTCAAGAAATTTACAAAAATTTAGATATTGCAAGGTTCCAAAAAGAATCGAATTTCGGGTCAGCATTGAGCAACGAAGAACTGACTACTGGGCTGGTGAATACCCTCGGGGACTATCAGTCCACCAGCAGAGGCATCGACCCATTGATAACAAATAAATAAATACCGAATTTACTGTAATTTTAGTTTCTACATATGCGCATTTCGACAACTTATGTCTCTTCAGTGCAGATAAAATCTAAACGTATGGAAGACCATAAACCCAAAGATGGTTACAAAACTGATAGAGAACAGCTAACCAATATTATCTAGATTTCAAGTCGAAATCAGCTGGGACAGAGCTTTGCATGAGCTAGATACTCCTTAGTTTTCGAGAAATTAAAAAAAAATTATATACTGCAAGGTTCCAAAAAGAATCAGCTTCCGGGTAAACCTAAACCCAACCCTAACACTAACCCTAACTCTAACCTAACCCTAACCCTAACTTAACGGTAACTTACCTTAACAATAACTGTAACCCCAACACTAACTAACCCTAACCCTGATACGGAAAAAAATATTGCGACAATGGACGATTCCACTTATGGGCGAAGTATCAGAGGCAAAACTATCATTCTTTTTATCGGTTATTAACTAAAACGTTTGATAGAACAAGTTCTGAAAAAATCAAAATCAATTTTCTAGAAACAAAGGCAGTAGAAAACCGAAGAAACAAAGGAGTGAAATTTACGAAAATCGAAGTCCAAAGACACGGCCAAAACGAGAACACAGAAAACAATGACGTTAGACACAAAAAACAATGACGTTAAACAGGTACAAAGCACAGAAAAGAAATTACAACATTCAAAACAGGGCACTCACAGTGTGAACTCTAGTAAAACTGAGAGTGACATCAGGTGCTCCGGAAGGGTAAGCATGTCCTGCTCTGTTAACAGCACCCGTCACACTGTGAGTGATTCAATCCGGGAAAATGTCAAAGTCGGTAGTCAAATCCTTGAAGACGTGAATCTAGCTGAAAATATCCACTTTCATTTGGGATACTGACACGTCATATCTTTCAATGATGTTATGGTGACGGCCATAGACAGTGGGACTTTGACTGTTGTTTAGTATGATTTGTACGATCCTAATTGTTTTTGTAGATGTATATTTCTTTACTTATATTGAGACTCTGATTGACAAAGTTGTCGTGGTTCAGCAGACTTTTATCAATATTTTTTCGTATTCGGGCAGTAGAAATTCCTGAAAATGTTGCCCTTACGACATTAAAGAAAACTTATACAAATTTCCGATAAAAATCAGTTATAATAAGGAGAAAGAAAGGTGCTTTCTGTGAAGTATGACATCATTTTCTCTGTTTTGTAATGGACTCGAAAGGGTTTTCTTAATTATTAATTCTGATTTATCGTAAGCGTTTAAGAACTGAAGTATTGGTTAAAGTAAAAAATCCTTCCAACACATCTTTCCAAATATTTATTACATATCAGTAGGATGCCCAAGAGACGATTGTTTCCGATTTTGGGCTAACGGAATAACACACATGTTTGGAAAAAGGATACCATGGCGCATCGAAAAGACGACGCCGTATAAATTGTGTAGGGTCACTTTCTATCTTAAATAGGATCAAAGTTAAGTTCCTGATATTTTGAAAATTTTGATGCAACTTAAAGTTGGCTTCATTTCACAAACAAAACATTAATAAGATTTGAATATCATATATTGTAAATTTAATTGGGTTAGTTCGAGTGTTTTACTTTTTATAATGATTTGTCTTTTGTCTTTATTGAATAAGATTCAAAATTGCAATTTTGTTTTAAAAGTCCGTCATTTTTAATATTTCAACCTTCACATTATGAGGTGTTCTTTCTGCTATAAAGAACTGTAAATATACTTTTGTAAACCTATTCTTTAAGGGAAGCCATTAACTCAATTTTAAGCCTAACCTCTGACAAAATAAACAACGTTTACAAGAAATAAATCATACTTTTGATATTGGTATAAATAGGTCCATTTCCAACATAATACATTACTGACATGGACGTAGCGTTCTTTTACATTAGCAAAGAATTCTGCTAAACCGGTTATAGGGGTCGTCTTGAACTTTTTTTAGGTATGAGCACAGCTCATTGTTGAAGGCCTCGTGGTGACTTCAGGATGAAGAACAATAATAAAAGTGTTATTCCTTTGCTTGGTTCTTCAACGTATTTGTAGAGATTATGTATAATGGGCATTTACTCTTTATCCTTTAATTGTTTATTTTAAACGTTAAAATAAATAAATATTCTTGGATATTCAAAACGCAAGCAACATAAAATTGGTACCTTCACGTAAAAACCTTTTTATTGAAATATTAGAGAATGCGACTCTCTCCTATAACTTGAACGATACAACATCCCAAGCCCTGTTATAGGGCACCATTAAAAATGGAAAAAAAATAAAGAAATGTGACCACAGAAACTTTCTGTGACATCCAAAAATATAAAAGTAAATAATTGGTCTATCATTTTGAAACAAAAATTAGCCGTGTTTGATTCCGTTATCACAAACTCTAAAATTAAGCATCTGTTTTTAAACCTTTGGTACCCTACTTATATAAAAATGTGCCATTTGATTTAAATATAAAATAGTTTGTACACGAGACGTCGAATTTCATCTGTAAATTTCCCAACATTTCGATGGACTACTTCTACTATATAAGAATTTTATAAGAATTTGATTTTAAAACTTAGTTAATCTTATAATAACAATTACAAACTGATGTTTTAGATTGCTAAAAGGTGGTGCAGACACAGGATTCAGAAGTGTAAAACCAGAAGAATATACAGCAAGATTGTATCATGTGCACGGTAACAGAAAAAATATCGTTGTAAAAGAGGTAAAGTAACAACAATGATTTTTTTCTACAATGATTACAGCAAAGAAAGCTTTGGGGTGAGAATAAGTTGATGTTTTAAAAATGATTTTTTTCCGGAATTCAAGGAAATTTTTCATGCCCACCTCGGTGATAAATTAAATAACAATTGGTTCACGTCACATGAAAGCTTTTCCGTTATTGATGCATGATTTTAAAAACATTAACAAGAGGCCCTAAAGTGCCTGTATCGCTCACCTGGACCATGACTGACATAGAGATATGAATAGCATTTCCATTCGAGTGTAATGTTAAACTATGTTACCTGCTGTAGACAACTTTGAATTGGATGCAGACATACCAGACGCAAATTTTGAAGTTGGTCACCCAAGGACCTTTTTTGTTCCAATAGTATTGGTTGTTTCAGGGGTCAATCTTTTAAAAATAGAAACAATATAAACAACAAAATACCAAAGTTACTGATATAAACTATGCTCCAGTGGATGGCAACCTTGAATGAGGTAGGGGACAACCAATTGATTTTGAGAAGAAGGCTTTGAAGATTTTGAAAGTAAATAATCTGTCCCTCTTTGCACTGAGAATAAATATTCTTGCCTTAGCACTGTTGAAAATAAATATTCTTGCCTTAGCACTGTGGAAAACAAATTATTTTTCCTCGTGTAATACTTGAAAATAAAAAAAATCTGTCCTCTGCTAATGAATGTAAAAAAGTATCATGATTTGATTTTTTTTCGCTCGCTTCGCTCGCGACCTGCAATTAAAATGGTCCAATCTTATCTCAGTACTGATAAACTCAAAAGGCACAAGAAGTATCGTCTTTGTGATGCCAAGCATGCGATTTGTAGTTGAAAACATATTGCTTTACTGCGTTATTTTCAAGGGTATGTTAAGTCACTGTTGTAATTGTCACTACATAAGTTTTACGGTCGTCACCACGATTTTACAGACCATTACAATGTTTCTGTTTCACAAATGAGAACAAATATCTTTGTGTAGATCCAGAGTTTGTTACTGGCCTGACTCACAACGACTGTGACAAAAACGGACTTTTCACTGGCAGTGTAAAGGGTGCCACGCGTGGAACAGATCATGCTTATCCTTCCGGAGCACCTGACGATACCTCAGTTTTTATAGGGGTTCACACTGCTAGTGCTTTAGTTTTGTGGCGTTTTTGTACATTTTTGTTTATTTGTTTTACAGTTTTACTACTCGGTTGTTACTACCAAACTGTAAAATTGGTTCAACAATTTGAAAAGTTGATACTCACCACCGGATAATCTTCTAAAACTTTATTAGTAGATTTACTAAAGAAAACTCTCTTGTAATGCATAATACTTTATAATTTTTTCTTAGGATTGGAAAATTCTCTGTTTTACTTTTTGAAATATTTCTAAATCTTTTTATATTATTTCTGATGTGAACACAAATTTAATCTTATAATGCCATATCTAGCACATTTTTATATTTTTGTATCTGAATTTTTATCATGAAGATCATTTTTGGAGGAAAACGTGAAAGTGCTAAACTATTTAGGGGAAATAATTATATCACATTTATGATCTCCCTTGTTATTTGTTTCATTTTTTCATTTTTTTCAGAAAGATAATGAAAATGAATAACCATCATATTTTAAAATATACAAAAGATCCAAAACAATTATTGGAAATTAGAAATTATACTTTAAAACTAACAATTTAGCATTTTCAACCTTTTGTTTGCAGTTCTTGAAAAATGAATTGCCCACTGTAATAAACTTTTTATATAACTTCAAATATTCAAGCTGTATTCACACACTAAGCTTAAAGATAGAAGATTTCCTGTGGTAAGAATCATCTATTCATATTGTTAAACCTATGTTATAGTTTGATTGCATTACTTGAGTTGTAAAACAGTAATTGTTTAACCAATTCGAAAAATTGCCCCCATCTGTTTCAGAAACAGATGGTAGCAATTTTTAAAATTGATTAAGGAATTGGAATTGAAATATATTTTTATTACATTGTATATCGACTGTGATTCTGACCTGTGATTGTGAATTTCGGTCATGTTTGATTTTTCCTTTTGTTTCTTTCATTATTTTTATAGGTGTTTCGACCCCCTATTTTTAATAAGCAGTGGATCTCGTCAGTGGTCAGCCGGTTTTGTGTTTGCAGAATGACTTTATTGAATTCACAATACTTTATGTTTGTCAGATCATGATCTAATGCTTTGTAAAAATATCAACATGTTTTTCGGTTGCCAAGGATCGAAGATTTGATCAACTATCATGGGTGATTTGATTAATGTTTTGAAAAATCAGTATGTGCGAATTTTCATTGATTAAATTTTCTATTCTCATCATGTAGCTTTTGATGTTCATTTTAACTTCTTGTTTGAAATTCTTAGTGTTTTTCAATTTCAACCCTTGTCGTAGAGATGGATTATTATTCATTCTATTTATTATTTGCTGTAGTCTATTCTGATTCATATATAGTTCAGCATTTGACTGAATCTTTCTATGCGTAATCATATAGCTATTGTCTACAACTTTTAAGTTGTAAATCTACATTTGGGCTAGTCATTCGATTTTGTAATTCGACTTTTTTATTTGTTGTAGTCAATTTTTGACCAGCTTTTTCTTTATAGTTCAGTATTTGACTGAATATTTTTCTATAACCATTTTTCTGTGTATAAATAGTTTGATATGAAGTATCCATCTGATTAAGTACTTGTTGTTGGCGTTTGTGAAGTATTGTGATAGGGCTCAGTGATTTTACTTCTAAAGTGAAAAATATTTAGCAACAAGCATCATTGAAAATAACGCAGTAAAGCAATATGTATTCAACTACACATTACATGTTTGGCATCACAAAGACAATACTTCTTGTGGCTTTTGAGTTTGTCAGTACTGATATAAGATCGGGTAATTTCAATTGCAAATAAATATGATGGTCACTGCAAGATTTCAAGAGTAGCTTAATTCTCAATGAAAAAAAAATAATAATCTTGCCCGAGAAGGCAAAAAAAAAATATTCTGCCCATGGTTACACTGAAAATAAAAATTCTGACTTGCTCATATATCAAAATAAATAATTTGGCAGAAATAAATCTTCCAAGCCCCCTCCCTCCCCATACATTATCGAATGATCGTCCCCTTAAGGATCTGCAGAATACCATCTAAGGACCATTATGGCCAAATTTTGTTCTTATTATGGTAAAGTAGTTTCTGAGAAGAAGATCTTTGAATGTGTTTTCCACAGGGTCAGATATTCCCGCTTGAGGCCATCTTGAGGCCACCCTTTGCATGTCTTGAATGAGGTACGGACCTGCTGAATACATTTTCGGAAGGGGCCATCTAAGGACCAATGTGACTAAATATAGTTTCAATTGGAGAAGTGGTTTCTGAGAAGATCTTTGCATGTCATTTCCATTAGATCCAATGTCAAATCTATGTTTTTCTGCCAACGGCCATTTTGGAGGATGTTGGGACCATCTTACGACCATTGTGACAAAATTTATTTCTACCTTGACTGGTACTTTTTGAGATCTTTCAATTTGTTTTCCATAGGGTTTAATGTTAAGAATATGTTCCCTGCTGGCCGCCATCTTAAATTAGGTACGGACTTGCCGGATAACTTTTTGCTCACCTACCTTAAAAGGCCATGCGAGCTATTGCCATCACTTGGCGTCCGTCGGTGTCCCTCGTCCGTCCGTCGTCCGTCATAAACTTTTTTTCAAAAATCTTCTCCTCTGAAACTGCTTGGCCAATTTTAACCAAACTTGGTCTGAATCATTAATAGGGTATCTGGATTCAGAGTCCGAGGACCATACAACATGGCTTCCGTTACTAAATATAGAACATCGGGGTAAATTGATTTTGAAAAGAAACTGAAAATTTGCCTTGGAGTTATTGCCCTTTTCCCGAACATTTTTAAAAATTTGATTTCATTTGGGGAGGGCGGGTTTTAATTTGAATGCTTTATTGCACAGTTCTGATAAGAGTCTATTTTCTGCTTGCTTTTCCAAAACAGATTTATGTAGGCCCATGCTGTTTTTCCCTTGTTTTCAAAATTTATTAATTTGGTTGACAATTTGTCCGGTTGTTTTCCGCCTGCTTTGTCTTTTTATCTTATGGATTTCGATCTTTGACTCTCGGTAACTTTGTCATTTAAAGCATTTAATTTGTAATTATAAAACATAAATGGTTGAAATGGCTATTAAATCTTACTCGGGTTAGATAAAGGGATGGTTTTGATTTCTCTATTACTAATTTCCCTTTTCTTGACGGCGACATTCCTTTATATCCATCCTACGGGGTGTATATTTCTCAACTAGTAAGATTGGCACGTGTTTCTTCTACTCTTGATGATTTAAATTAACGTAACCTTACTATCACAGCCAAGCTTTTACAACAGCGTTACATATTTCATAAGTTGTTGAATACCTTTAAGAAGTTTTATAATATGAACATTTGATATCTAAATATGGCGTTACTCGTTAACAGCTTAAAACTATATTACTATTGGCATTTCTAATCCTCGATTTTACAGAAATATTGTTAACAAAATGCCAAAAACTGATTAAAGATCCAGAAAAGCTGGGACTTAACTTTCATTCTTTACGTAATAGGGATATCAACAAGATATTCTGCATGCATTCATAAAATTAGCCTTGAGATCTAGTGACCTGAAAATTTACACACATACTGGCCTCTCATTGAAACTGCCGATGTCTACTGAAATATATGATGATTTTATTAAACCTTTCGGGAAGTTTTGAGGTCTTCTGTGGTGCGACAGTGTTTTACCAGCAGACTAGGCTCCTAGAGCTAGACGGCAGATATAGCACCCCTTGACCCATCTTTCAAAATTACGTATTGTCATACTCTCTCCTTTTAAGATTGCGGTCATGAAGTTAGTAGTCTACCTGTATTGGGTTTTATTTAGGAAAAATGAAAGGATATGGAGTGAATGTACATGTGACAAAAACGCACACGATACATAAAAAAAACTCCAGTTTATCAAGGACAGGGCTTTTATTCCTGTCTACATCTTGTATGTTTATTTTAATACAAGGAAACGGGACAGACAAAGGGGAGGTTTGGGTACTCATAAACTGGTTGAACCCTACCACAGGCTTTTGCTAGTGCCGGCACCAAGTCCGGTTATCCGGAGTTTCTATCGACGTTTACGTTTGTCTTTTGTCTTGTTTGTGTCTTTCCGGTGTGGTTCCCTGGTCAGATTGTGGCATATGATTGTAATTTTCAGCCATTGTAGATGTTTTCTGTTACCCCTCTTTTACATTTGTAATGTCTTGCAAACTTGCAACTTGCAACTTGTTTTAGACAGACGTTAACAACCTTTCAAGCGTTATGGGTATAAGTGGCTCATGTATATTAAGAAAAAAATCCTGAAATGATATAACATGAACAAATAAAGGGATATGGAGTTAATGTCGATGTGACAAAATTCCTATGAATACATGGTAAGTTTAAGAAAATGGAACAACGCTTTCATTGTTCTTCTTCTTCTTGAAGTCAGCATGAGCCTTCAACAAAGAGCAAACACTCTTACCTCATAGTAAGTTTAAGACGGCTCCTATCACCGGTTTGGGCGGAATTCAATCGCTGAATGTTGAACAAGGCTGCATCCATGTATCCACTGTGTTATATCCTTTTTGACATTGATGCAGGGTCATGAACAAGCATAATATATCGGGTAAAGTACTCTTGGAAACACTGCCCTACAAAAGTACCAATAGACAATTAAACATAAAAACGATCACATCGAGTTGATTGTAAGAAAACTCGGAAAGTAAAAGCAATTTATACTCAGATGGCCAGTAAATTTTTGCAAAACAAGAAAAGCTAAATGTTGAATGATAGCGCATTCATATGTGAAATTCTCACATGAACAAGGACACCATAACTGACAAAATAAAAAAACACACTTCAAATACACTTCAAGCACGGGGAATCTTTTTACGGATGTATACCACAGTTATACACAACATTAGAATGCCATTCGGGATTTCGGATTTCGGAAAGTGATCTGTACTTCACTTACACCCTAAATGGTAGAATACTTCGATAAATTCCACCGCCACATGTTTTTTTCCAATTGCTTAGGGTATTGTTATCAAAGCTTTTTGACAACTGATTGTATTTTTTGTGTGTTTTCAAATTCTATTCAGTACATATAAAAGTAGCATAACTATTAATAATGTTACAAAATATTTCTCTAAAAGTCATAAGGTCCATCATAGCAATATATGAACCTATTTTAGATTCCACGGAAGAGAAGCAAACTTAACTCTGGTGACGTGTATATTCTGGATCTTGGATTGGACATCTATCAGTGGAATGGAAAAGAATGTAACAAAGATGAAAAATTCAAGGTCAGACAAGTTTTTCAATGAAATATATATTTGGAACAAATGACTATTTCAGTTTATAGAAAATTAGTTAATCTGCCTTTCTAGCTAAGATGTATCAAATAAATCATGCCGGTTGTGCAATAATGCTGTCATGATAGAAACAAATCAGACGATGAATCAATACTAATTGCCTTGTTATGTCTCCCCTTTCACCAAGGGAGACAACTTGTTCTACCTTGAATTCCTTTTCTTTTTCGATTGTAACTTTATCATACAGTCATGTCCGTCATGTCTGGGCAATACTTTTTGTGACCTGGACCTTAGATGTTTGGCACATGGATGTACCATCATGGAAAAAATGTATCAAGTAATATAATAACATTCCATTCGTGTGATCTTTACCTTTATTCTTGATGTCATATAACTGTCTTTTAAGTGTTTACATGTTTAGGACGTTTCATTTTCATCTTCTGACTTCGACCTAAGAAATTGAGCATGCGAATCTATCATAAAAAGATATGTCGCTTACCATTGTAAATTTCATATGACCTTGACCCTTGACCTCAGGTAAAGTACACCTTTTTGTCTTAGATACTTGATTTTCGGCCGTTGTAGGTGTTTTCCGTTATATTTTATCCTTTCATTTTTAGGTATTCGGCATTTGGGTCCATTATTATGAGAAGATGTGTCGCATACTAAAATAAACTGCATTTGAACTTGAACTTTGGCCTTTAGGTCAAACGATTGCATTTGTTTTTATTGTTAGCCATAACTTTTTATTCTATTGACCTGAACTTATAGTATTGTGCATGTGGGTCTGTCTGTCATCAAATGAAGCGTTTGAGTTTCCTGTTACCTTGAACTGCGATCTTAAGGCTAAACTCCTAACAAACCTTCTCATGTTTTGACCTAGACTTGAGATAGCTGACGTGTTGGTCTATCATTATAGATAAGAAGATAAGTCAAATACCGTTGTGACCTTCATGTGGCCTTGATCTTTAAGCCAAATACAAAATACATGAATTTTTTAATGTTGAATAAAACTTCAATTTTTTCTTAAAGTCTACCTTTTATTGATGTATACGGCATGTCGATGCTTTCTTCGTGAGAATGTGTGTAGCATATCATTCGTACTTTTACCTATGACCTTGAAACCGAATAACTTTTTCTTCAAGATTTTGCCTATTTGTTCTGTCGTCATGAGTATTCAGGTTATATAGCATAGTGACTTTGACCATAGACCTTTTAACTTATTTCGTAGGTCATTTTTATCCTAGGCTTTACAGTTTTTAGTCTTACATTTGTGTAAATATATATCAATATATAAATTACTCCCCTTACCGTCATTTTGTATTAATCGTCTCTCGTCCGTTCCTATAGTTTTTATCCACTATGTTTCAGACCATGCAATGTATATGCACATGTATTACAAGCGTTCGGGCTTTGGAAGATCAGTTTTAACAAGTTGTTGAAATGCATCATGATTGAAACAACGTCTTATAATTTTTTTTTAGGCTGTTCAATATGTACAAGACATAAGAGGTAAACGTTATGGGAAGGCGAAAGCACACACTTTAGATGAGAACGAAATATCTGACTCGGTAAGTAATTATGTTGTATTTAGCTTTCAACAACAATAGAAGGCGCCATATTGTGCTACCTTGAAAGTAAGTAAGAACCGTCAATCCAAAACGAATATTCTAAGGACAATGCCAACATCGGAAACAACAAATAATCAGAGACACCACAATTGTACGGCACAGAAAATATATTTTCAACAGGGTTAGTTCACATAAAAATCTTGTCACACACATAACTGTGCTAGTACAAAGACATGCAAAATTAAATAAAATAAAACGCACGCTGATTAAAAAAAAAACATTCTCAAAACATGGGGATAAAAGGAAACAGAATTGGATATGGATTTTACCAATTTTTGTTTATACATTTTGTATATCATATTCTCTGTTGTAGACTTTGTAGACCAACGTAGTTTTGTCCCTAGCTATATTTGATATTACTGATTATGTTTGGTTATATGCATTTTAAGCATTTTATGAAATTATGGATTTCCTTTGTTTGGTTTCTAGTGCTGCTGATGAAGAATTTATTTCCGAAATGGCCATACAGCTCATTTAAATTATTGCAGTTGTAGTAAACATGTGTAATGGTCTCATGTTCATTTACTCCATATCCTTTCGTAAATTATTTAATACATGAGTTTGTCTTTTATTGCAGTGTGGAGTTGGTAAAAAAATTCCCCGTGGTAGAGATGTATGCTCTTTATTTTTCTTAGGTATGGTGTACATGTACATGAGATAATATCTCATGTGTACACTTTGTTCAATCATCTGAATTAATGTAAATTCTAAAAACGTAAGGATTAACTCCCTCCAACGTAGTTTTGTCCCTAGCTATATTTGATATTACTGATTATGTTTGGTTAT
>MJUU01002465.1:303796-319289 GCA_002080025.1 Modiolus philippinarum
CTATCTGGAAACCAAATTTCATTGAAATTGAACCATGTTGAATTTTCCCGCCTTTTTTGGCGGCCATTTTGAAAATGGTCATCAGCGAACAATTTTTCAAAATCAGTTTTGAAGTTGTTACATCAATACCTATTTGGAAACCAAATTTCATTGAAATTGGACAATGTTGAATATTCCCGCCTTTTTTGGTGGCCATTTTGAAAATGGCGGTCAAGGAACAAATTTCAACAGCGGTTTTGAAGTAGTGACATCAATTCCCACTCGGATACCAAATTTCATTGAAATCGGACAATGTTGAATTTTCCCGCCTTTTTTGGCAGCCATATTGAAAATGGCGGTCAACAAATAATTTTTAACATCAGTTTTGAAGTTGTGACATCAATACCTTTTTGGAAACCAAATTTCATTGAAATCGGACAATGTTGAATTTTCCCGCCCTTTTTGGCGGCCATTTTGAAAATGGTGGTCGACGAACACTTTTCAACACCGGTTTTGAAGTCGCTACATCAATACCTATTTGGAAACCAAATTTCATTGAAATCGAACGATGTTGAATTTTCCCGCCTTTTTCGGCAGCCATTTTGAAAATGGTGGTCAACAAACAATTTTAAACACGAGTTTTGAAATCCTCACAGCATGGCAAACATTTTATCAATTTACACTTAACCTTCATCTTCTATAGTTTTGGAAATAAAAGACGAAAAATATGAAAATTTTGAAAATTCAATGAAAAAAGGGCAATAACTCCTACAAGGGTTCTTGGATTTCCTTCAAAATTTCAAGGCTGGTAGATCTTGATATGCTGAACATTTTTGCAATATACACTTGACCTCTATCTGTTACACTTTTTGAAATAAAAAATAAAGAATGCACAAATTGCTTAGCTCTGGCTTTAGCTGTTTTTGGCTTTCCATTTTGATCTTTTTGGCTATTGTGCTTTATCAGATTTCACATATGTTTGGTTAATGGTATTCAAAATATTTTGATTTTATTTGCAATAAAGAGACAAAAGTTGTCACAATGGCCATATACAGGAACTAAATTAATAATCACTGTGATATTTTATTTTTTCCTCAACTGCGCCAATGCCTATCTTGGTTGACTGTTAATGCCTGGAGTATTCATTAACCCAGTAGTTACTGCAAATTTACAGTAACTTCGTTATTATTATTTATTCCACTGCACCGATGCCTCTTCCGGTGGACTGTTAGTCCCAAGGGTATTCACCAACCCAGTTGTCAGTATTTCTGTGTTGAACCGAAAACGAATTTTACCTGGAAACTTAAAATATACAAATTAAAAAAAAATGCTTAAAACTAGGGAGTAACCCCTAACCCCCTTGCATAGCTCATTCCGTATTGGATTTGGATTTCCATTTAGATCTTTATGGTCATTATGCTCTGTAAGATTTTACAAATCTTCCAAAAATTTTGATTTATTCTTCACTGAAGAGACATATGTTGTCAAAATAGCCATATGCAGAAACTTAATCTACAGTAACTTCTGTATTTTGTTATCAATGCATCCTTATATCAAAATTCGATTTCATTTGAAACTGAAATACCTAGGTATCAAAGTTGATGAGAATAACAGTTATCTCCCTTATTTTTACTGGGTGCCTAAGCTTCACAAGAATCCATACAAACAGAGATTCATTGCAGGATCTGCCAGATGCACCACTAAGCCCCTATCCAAACTCCTTACCACTTTACTGATTGCAGTTAGAGATGGTCTAAAAAGCTACTGCGAAAAAGCCTATTCCACGAGCGGTGTGAATCAGATGTGGATTCTTAAAAATTCCAAAGATCTCCTTGAACAGCTCTCCTCAAACAGTCTCGCATACTGCAATAGGGCCTGTAAGTCTCGTACAATTTTGGAACTTCCGGGATCAAAAATTGTACCCGGAAGTTACATTTTAAACAAAGATATTTGACGTTTTAAACAAAGATTTGAACGTCACAATCCTCTGACGTCATGTTTTGGCGGGAAACGTTTTCGAATTGCCTGTTTATCGTGGATTCTCGTAAGTCACATGACGAGCCTTACAGACCCTATAGCATTCAAACTTTTGATTTTTCTACCCTTTATACAACTCTTCCCCATAATAAACTTAAAACAGTAATTTCCGATCTGATACATCAATGTTTCTGTACCAAAAAACGGAGAATGCAGGTATTCCTATCTATTAACAGGAAAAGATAAACATATTTTGTAAAGAACCACACTGAGTCAAACAAGAAATACAGTGAAAATGACGTGATTAAGATTTTGAATTTTTGATCGACAACATTTTTGTTGAATGTTGAGGCCGTGTTTTTCAACAGACAATAGAGATTCCTATGGGAACAAATTGTGCGCCACTTTTAGCTGACCTTTTCCTTTTTTCGTCTGAAGCAAAGTTTTTACAAGGGCTGATACAACAGAAACAAAAACAACTAGCCCAGACTTTCAATTTCAGCTTCAGATATATAGATGATGTACTTTCTCTTAATAACCCAAGATTGAAAGAATATTTACATCGTATCTATCCCAATGAACTTGAAATTAAAGAGACAACCGATACACCGATTCTGCTTTATACCTTGACCTTTTGTTATACATTGACGAACATGGACGTCTGAAATCTAGATTATATGACAAACGTGATGATTTTGACTTTCCAATTGTGAACTTTCCCTTTCTCTGCAGTAATATACCTGCATCCCTAGCATATGGAGTATATATTTCACAATTAATTCGTTACTGTAGAGCGTGCAGTATAACAGTGACTTTGTGGAAAGAGCAAAAGCAAGGTCACAAAAACTGTCAGGGATATGTTCAGCCTTTGTTACTTTCGTCCCTTCAGAAATTCTATGGCCGTCACCACGACATCATAGATAGATATGAAATATCAGTGTCACAAATAAAAACTGACATTTTCAGCTAGATTCGCGTCTTCCCTGATTTGACATTACCGGTTTTGACTTTACCCTGGATTGACCCACTGACAGTGTGACGGGTGCTGTGCACAGAGCAGGACATGCTTACTCTTCCGGGGCACCTGATGTCACTCTTGTTTATTGAGAGTTCACACTGTTGGTGGTTTAGTTTTTTGTGCTGTATATTTAATGTTCGTGTGTTTTGTGGGCATGTGATGTCTTTGGTCTTCCGTCTTTTGGTGTTCTTGCTTTTGCCTTGTCTCTGGACTTTGATTTGTGTAATCTTGTGCTTTGTTCCTTCGGTATTCTACTGCCGTTGTCTAGTTACCTAAAAAATAATCTTTTGTTAATAAATAAAAAGAAAGTTCTTACTGAAATAGCTCCGTCTTTGGCTGACAAGATTCATAGTCGATTACAAATTGACATAGATTAACAAACTCATATTTGAAGGCTTCATGGTGACCTCAAGATGAAGAACAACAGTGAAAGCGTTGTTCCATTTCCTTAATCTTGCCATGTATTTTCGGGATTTTGTCCCATGTACATTTACTCCATATCTCTTCATTTGTTCTTTTTCACTATATTTTCAAATCATTTGTCAAGTTTCTTGGACAAAAGATGCAGCTAGACCGTGCTTAAGGGTTACGCTTTGAGGTACGAAAATGTTTTTAAAACGTTGAATAAACATTTTTTGTTTAAAAAAAAAATTATGAATTTTTTGTTACACAGAATTTTGATGTTAACTAACTTTGATTTGTTTATATGCTTTCAGAAATTTTTAATGACAACTAGCCATCCATGTATACCAGTGACTGTTGTAAAAGAATCACAGAAAGGACAGATAAATGCTGCGTTCAGGAACGCTCTTGATGGATAACTTTATTTCTTTATCAGTACGCTCCTGCTTTTAAGTATATTGCGATATATGCCAACAGATATTAACAATAAAAATAAATCAAATATAATTGTCAACATTATGTATAGATATAATCATGTTGGGTTTGTTATGTAATGTAATGTAAACAAATGTCTGTCTTGGTTACCCTTTAGATGTATAACATCACCACATTTACAATATTTACAATATAGTGCATTTAAGCTGTGTTTAGTTTGACCTTTCAGAAGAAATTTTCACTACATCAGCTTCCTCGTATATATTCCACACAAAACTTCTGTAGTAGAGGAAAAGGTACAATTCACAATAAAAAATTATTGTTTACTTTTACTTTGTAATGAGACTCTGGGAAAAAGCAACGGTACTCGTTTGAAATTAATGGTATGCGTCAGTACTATACTTAAATTCCTTGAGTAAAACTTAGTTTTGTTTCTTCAGTATTTTTATAATTTAGTTGTTCTTCTGATTTAACATTGACAATAATCTGCTAAGATGTCTGCTTGGAAGACATACTAACACAGTTAACAAAGAACAAAGGCTTTGGCTCACGTTGGTTTGAATTTCCTTTCTTGTGTACTTAAAACACTTTGTCAAAGCACATTTGTTGTTATGGTTTGCAAATGCACTTTTGTAATACATCGGCAAACGAATGATGAAAGGGGGAATTCCAAAATAAAAAATCCAAATTCACGGCAATTCATATCCAACACGAATTGAGACAGCATGACAAAGACAAAACAAATAAACAAAAAATGAACAAGAGCGCCACAAAACTAAAGCACTAGCAGTGTGATCCACTACAAAAACTGACGTATCATAAGGTGCTCTGAAAGGGTAAGCATGATCTGTGCAATGCATGGCACCCGTCACACAGCCAGCTAGAATATGAAGTTGAAAGATCTGTTCGTTGGCTGATTGGTGAATGACATTTTCTAACCCTTAGACAAAACCAATTAATATCCATGGTACGTATTACTTCTCTAACTCTCAAACAATACCATGGTAGAAAGTTTGTAATTAAATCTATTTATATTTTTGACAGGTATAATATACAAAGTGCTTTGGTTTTCGCGAATGAATATTCAGGTAATTGGCATTTAATTTTTAAAAAGTTCACATTACAGAAAATGGTTAAAGAAACCGAATGAGAATAAAACCATTGTAGTCAAAAGATCGTTACAAATGAAACTGCACCTAAATAAAAAACTAACATACTGTACTATATACTGTATGTATCTAACTGTTATTTGTTTCTATATTTACAGCGCTTTATCATACTTTCTAGATTTTGCATTTTTTATTGTTTGTTATGTCAAATTATTAACCTGACCACCTGTTTATTGTGCCCATATAATTTTATTATGCCAAGTTTTCTTACTTTTGACTCGTTGAGTGCCCAGTGGTTGTTTAAGTGTTGTGATTTTCTTCTATTAGTCTTTTAGCATTTACTCCATATTTATCCCTTCATTGCTTATTTTGACACATTTCGTTGAAGGAAAATGTAGCCCTCTGTTTACTGTCAATCTCTCGAGGATCAAGATTTGGTTTCATTAAGAAAATGAAGCTCCCCTATTGTGATTCACACGGATCGATATTGTTTTATGTTTATAGACTTAAGGGGACAGCTGCATTTAACCGGTCAGTAAAAATGGCACCAAAAAAGAAAAGCCTTGTATTACTTATTACTTGGTTGAATCTGCACTGATGAAACATAAGTTGTCGAAATGCGCATATGCTTCGTTATTTTGTTATTTAAGAGCGATGCTAAAGCCATAAAAAATAGGTTCCTTGAATATTCCGTTGGTAAAAACCGTGTTTGAACAGTAGCTCTATCTAACCCCGGTATTCATTAGGTAAGTTGACCAGGAAATGAACCGGAAATAGGGGATTTGGTTAGCAGAATGGCACGTGTCGTGACGTCACATATGAGCGTTGACATGAAAATGTGACAGTTTGTCAATTAAAACACGTTGGCTTGTTCATCTGCACTGGATGCCGATGGCGAAGCCTTGGCTTGTTTTGTTTTAGCGACGGCCATTTTAATCCAGTGCAATGAAAACCAGACTAGCAACGAATTTGACATGACCACAGATGTAGAAAAAGATGGCGGCGACCGACCGGTAAAATGAAATCTATCCGACTTCAAAAATATGACATAAATACACAAACACGTGCCCGTTGTAATTTAAACCGAAGGGTGCTTCATTATTCTTAATGGAACTTAGATATAACCTTTAAGGAAACAACAGTGGCATTGAATTATGGTGTTTAGTGGTGCTAAAAAGGCCTTAATTATGAGAATATTGGAGAAATACCAGTCAAATACTCACTTGTATCAAAATTTAGCAGCCTCATTTTCCCCAGGCTATTAAAAATGGAAACATTTCACATGGCTATTTTAAGATGGAGCTTGGCACGATGATGTGTAAAATTTGAACACATAAATAAGAAAACTATGCTACGTCAAACGAACGCCCTGAAAACTAAGCTATGTCAAGACACACGAACTGGTGTGAAAACCAATGATGGCAACAGAATGTTTCAGATAAATTTTTGGAGTATATGCCCGAGTGATAAAGACCGTTGATCACATGAAATATTTGGTTTACTCGTTTGTTTCCAAAATGGCATAAATTATAATAGAAAAAAGAAGGAAAACGGGGAAGGTGTCAAAGAGACAACGACCTAAAGGGGAGTAATAACTACCCAAAGCCACAATAAGATCTTCAATGAACGGTGAGGAAACCCCACACCCAACGGCAGGTCGGAGTCGGCCCCTAAATATAGAGTAATCAAGTTCAGCGAAATAAACATCGTCCTAGACTCCTATAGACATAAAGTAAACGCACTAGAATGTTTATGTTATATATGTTCCTGAAAATCAACAGAAAAATGTGATCTGTAAAAATCAGTTACTACTATCCCGATAGAAGTACAGGTTCTTTGCAATGATTGAACAGTTTGTTCTTGGCTTCGATTGTAATTTTGGACATATAATTTAAATTCTTGACGGGTGATGAATACATAACGGGAGACACTTACCCTGAACACACACTCTGTCTCAGTCCTTAAAGTGTGAAGGAGATTATCTTCATCTTATTTCTCGGAGTTCTACCTATTAAATTGATTATAAGACTTGATTAACGGTATACAATGGTTCCTTGAACTTTACAGAATTGAGAAAAAGGCACCAATTGTCACGGAATGTTACAATAAGCACTTCAGAACCGAAATCAATTGTTTGAGGTCAATGTCCTTCCCCACAAACCCTTTTTTAACAGATTTTAGTTGTATTTCCTGTGCTTCTTCTTTACACAAGAAGCAAATTAATGAGATTATAAAGTCAATCAAAACTGGTCGAGACTGATGGTCATTGATTTGTCAGATTTCATGTGATCAAGAAAAGCAGCCCAACAAATCTAAATGACTTCCGTTCCAACCTCAATGGAACAAACGCAGTAGAATATCGAAGGAACAAAGGAGTGGCATTTACAAAAATCGAAGTCAAAATATTTGCCATAACGAGAACACAGAAACAATTACGTTAGACAGCTACAAAGCACAAAAAGAAATAATAAAAAAAAACATACAAAACCAATTCCCACACAGTGTGTTCTCTTATGAGACTGAGAATGACATCAGATGCTCCGGTAGGGTGTGCATGTCCTGCTCTTTTAACAGCACCTGTCACACTGTAAGTGAGACAATATAGGAAAAAGTCCAAATCGTTCTAGTCAAATCTGGGCAGACGTGAATCTGGATCATTTAATTGCTTCTTGTCATATTTTTTGTAAATAAGTAATTAAGTGTATATGTAGTTTGTCCGCCGAACTCCTCCTACAGTTTTTATGCTAAGAAATTTTTAATTATCAAAATATTATATTAAAATATGCATTTGAAAAGGATTTTTGATTTTTGGTACATTTTTCTAAAATTACATCGTTGAACATAATTAGTAATAAAGGATACAAGTCCTCCTATACTTTTATTGTAGGAAGTTTTTATTTTGCAGATTATTTGTACATACATTGAAGTGTATGTTGAACGGATTTCGATTTTGGTGCATTTATCTGAAAAACATACATTGATGTACAAAGTCTTGAACTAAGTCATGTTTTTTTGTAAGAGTGTAAGTACACCGTATCAGTGCAACTATTCTCATGCTTTTAGTTTTGAAGATGTGCTTGCGGGAAGGAGTTTGATTTTGGTTGAACATTGTTGAATTTTGTCAAAATTTTGTTGTTACACGTTACAAAGTCAGCATCGCAATCCACAAGAGAATTGCACCAGAAAAAACAATAGATAAGAGACAAACATAAATAACGATAAGAACTCGGGACCTACACTAGCAAAAGTTAACTGTAGGGTTAAACCGGTTTTGGGTGTCCAAATCTCCCCTTTCTCTATCACGTTTCCCTGTAGTATAATAAACATACGAATAAAACTCAATACATGTAGACAACTGACTCTAGGACCACTATCTTGAAAAACAAGATGTGTTTGTGAAACACTACATATGCCCCAGATTCTACAGTAAAACATGAAAATACCCAATTAAACCTCTTTTTGACATCTGTGACCTTGACCTTTGACCTATTTTTTTGCATATTTATGTTCATATTGACAAGACCTATACGCTTGCCAAGTATTAAAAGTCTATCTTACATAGTTCAAAAGTTGTTTATTACCATAACAACACCCAATTTAACCCCTTTATTCTGAAACAGATGAAGACCCTTTGGGCCTCTTGCTTATTGAAATGGTTTTAATTGTTAAAAGTATCTGTTTAAACATGCTATAAGAAACCTACAGAAAAATACTGCATCAAGATCCGACAACCCCTTTTTAACCTCTGTGACCTTGACCTTTGACCTGACCTAATTTTCTTTTGCATATTTATGTTCCTCTTGACTAGACCTATACACTTGCCAAGTATGAAAAGTCCACCTTATATAGTTCAAAAGTTATAGCCAAGGTTAAAGTTTCGGACAGACAGACAGACAGACAGACAGATAAACAGGACAAAAACAATATGCCCCCGATCATCGATCTGGGGGCATAAAAAGAATATGACAAAACGTAATTTAGAAAGATGGGTCATAGAGTGCTCACCGCTAAACTGCCGGCTAGCTCAAGGAACCTAATCTGCTGGTAAAACACTGTCGCACTACGGAAGAAAACATCAAACCAAAAACTTTCTGAAGGGTTTGGTAGAGTCGTCATGTATTTCAGTAGCCATCGGAAATATCAGTGAAAGGCCAGTATATGTCACTGGAATCAAAAGCAATAGATTCGTTTATAATATCCTGTCGATATCCACTATTACGAATATAAGTAGAGTCCCAGATTCTCTGGAGTTTTCTCTAGTCTCCAGCATTCTTAATTATTTTTTGACCATGTGTTTATGGTACTTTGTAAAAAAGGTTTGGTAAAGAGTCGTCATGTATTTCTGCAAACGTTGGCAGTATCATTGAAAGGCAAGAACAGGTGTAAAATCTTCAGTGTAAATCAAGATGTTTTGTAGAAGATATCAACATTTGATGTTTCAACATGACTTGACTTGCAAACAACTTTTTACAAAGGGAATTTCTCATCTTCAATTTCATGGAAATGTTGTTAGAAAATGCCAGAAACTAATAAAAAAATTGTAAACATTAACCCTTACTCCAAGTACATGTTAAATCTATGTACAAATGACTAAATACCGAAGTTACTGTGAATTTAAATTCTCCATAAGCGCATTTCGACAACTCATGTCACTTCAGTGTAGATAAAATCTAAACGTTTGGAAGACCAAAAACCCCAAAGATGTTTAAAAACTGATAGAGAACAAATAACCAATATGATCTAAATGTAAAGCCAAAATCAGCTAAGGACAAATGATCTTCAAATGACCACTCTTTCCCAAACCCTTCGGGAAGTTCTGAGTTTAATTTTTCTCCCGTAGTGCGACAGCGTTTTACCAGCGGACTAGGTTCCTTAAGGTAGCCGGCAGTTTAGCGGATAGCGCTCTTTGGCTCATCTTTCTAAGTCAAGTTTTATCACATTCTTTTCTTTTTCAAGATAATGGTCATAGAGTTAGTAGTCTACCTGTATTTGGGTTTTATATGTATATTTATTATACTATTAGCAAACGGGATACAGAGGGGAAGGTTTGGGTACTCATAAACCGGTTTAACCGTACCGCTGGTTTTCGCTAGTACCGGTACCAAGTCCTGCTATCCCGAGTTCCTATCGTTATTTATGTTTGTCTCTAGTCTGTTATGTGTTGTTCTAGTGCATTGATCTACCTGTATTGGTTTTTATTCGTAATACATTACGAATCGGGGATTTTGGTACCCATAAACCGGTTTATCCCTATCACTGGCTTTTACTAGTGCCGGTACCAAGTCTAGCAATCCAGAGAGTTTTGATCGTTATCTATGTTTTTCATTAGTCTGTTATGTGTTTTTTTCTAGTTTAGTTCCCTTGTGGATTGTGGCATTTGATTGTAGTTTTCGGCCATTGTAAGTGTTAACTGTTAGCTTGACTTTGTATTTTTTAATGGAAAAGGTTCAAGTGACAAAACTTTCAAGGGGCATAACTCATGAACGGTTTGCCACAGAGTTTCGGTCCAAGAGTAATGAACGTCCATGATGAGCAAACCAATATTTGTCGTAACATTTTTCAGCTATCTTTACGGTTTCAAAGTTTTTCCAATTTTTAGGTCGGAGGCCAAAGTGACCATTGATGGAGGTGATTTTGGAACTCTCGGGTTTTGTATATACGATGGTGCTAAGTTCCATTAAGTTTTCACCTTTTATTTCCAGAATTTCCTTCGTAAAAAGTAGGTGAAACTAGAGCTGTCGCCGATGGCAGCCAGTTGTATCCTCTGCTAATTGAACTCTGAATCAATATTGCGAGTGTAAATTAAGTGAGGACACAGTGCAAATGTGGACACAATACAAGTATGGACACAAACCTCCTCTTTTTTCAGAAAATATTCAAAGACTAATTATCTCCCCCTCAAAACTTCAGACAGTAACTATATAACTCTACGCATATCTTCAGGTGGTATACTACAACTGTGTAACATTTCATCATTATCCAAGTACCCATTTGGGAGAACATGCGTTGACAAGGTTCACCCCCCTTTTCTTCAGAAAATATTTAAAGACAAATTCTCTCCCCTTCAAAATTACAGGCAGCAGCCATATCATTTCATGCGCATCTTCAGGTGGTGTACTACATCCGTGTAACATTTCATGAAAATCTAAGCAGCAGTTTTGGAGAATATGCACTGACAAGGTTCGCCCCCCCCTTTTCCATAAAATATCCAAAAAGACGAATTATCTCCCCCTCGAAATTTTGGACAGCTACCATATTACTTCATGCACATCTTCAGGTGGTGTTCTCCAACTGGGTAACATTTTATCAAAATTCACGCAGCCGTTTTTGAGAACATGCGCTGACAAGGTTGGTCCTCCCCCTTTTCCAGAAAACATTCAAAGACGAATTATCTCCCCTTAATAATTTTGGACAGCAAACATATTACTTCATGCACATCTTCAGATGGTGTACTACAAATGTGCAACATTTTATAAAAATCCAAGCAGGGGATTAGGAGAACATGCGCTGACAAGGTACATGGACGGACAGACAGAAGGACAGACGAACGGACAGGGTTATTCCTATATACCACCCAAACTTTGTTTGCTGGGGGTATAAATATTGAGGAATTATGATAATATAACTAATTTTGAAACAACAGCAGTAGAATATACCAGTAAATGTTGAGCAATAGCTGATGACGCTCCTGGCAGCCATTTTAATAAAACCATCGTGTTATCAGCGTCAAAATCTACCTTGAAATCAATTTGCGTTGAAATTGGACAAAGTTAATATTTGACGAATTTTGGAAATGGCAGCCATTTTGAAAAAAATGCATAAATTCCAGTACTTCATTGTGTTGAACATTCATACAAGATGAGATGTTGAAATGTCAAATCTGTAACGTGAAAAAGCGGCCATTTTGCAATTTATTTCATCTTCGTGCATTTGGTGGTTCAACTGTGTGTGAAGCATCAAATGATTCGGTCCAGGCAACTCTGAGAACATACGGAATAATAATAAAAAAACTAGAATACTGACAAAGTCAGAAAGGGCCCGCCCCCTTGTGTGTCCCAAAAGCCTGTTTGCAGAATTTCATGGATATCATAAAACAATTTTTGGGGAAAAACATAAATAACAAAATCTTAAGTTATCTAAAATTTAGTTTCTACATATGGCTGCTTTGACAACTTATGTCTCATCTGTTCATATCAAATCAAAACATTGAAAATAATATATGAAGGTCATTTCAAGTTATCATACGACAGAGCTTATTTTCAAAATATGCACTTTTTCATATAAAAACAAAGTTTTTCCCAAAAATCATTTTCTGATTTTCCTAACAAACGAAAGGGAGCTTCTTTTGGTCCAGTTCAAATTTGAGTATCAAAATAATTAAAATCTCAGAAGGCAATCTTAAGTTATTGCACGATATAGAACTATTCTAATAATATGCACTTTTTCATATAAAAGCTAAGCATTTTCCAAAAAATCATTTTCGGATTTTCCTCAAAAAGGAAAGGGAGCTTCCTTTGGTCAAGTCCAATCTTGAGTATCAAAATCATTTAAATCCCTGAAAGCAATCTTAAGTTATCGTACGACATAGAAGAAATTCTCAAAATATGCAATTTTCCATATAAAAACAAAGTTTTTTCCCAAAAATCAATTATTTTATTATCCTCAAAAACAAAAGGGAGCTTCCTTTGGTCAAGTCCAACCTTGAGTATCAAAATAATTAAAATCCCTGAAGGCAATCTTGAGTTATGGTACGACATAGAGCTAATTCTCAAAATAAGCACTTTTTCATATAAAAACAAAGTTTTATCCCAAAAATCATTTTTTGAATTTCCTCAAAAACAAAAGAGAGCTTCCTTTGGTCAAGTCCAACCATGAGTATCAAAATCATAAAAATCCACTTAGGCAATCTTGAGTTATGGTACGACATTGAGCTAATTCTCAAAATATGCACTTTTTCATATAAAAACGAAGTTTTTTCCCAAAAATCATTTTCCGATTTTCCTCAAAAACAAAAGGGAGCTTCCTTTAGTCAACTTCAACTTTGAGTAAAAAAAAAATAAAAATCGGTGAAGGTAATCTTGAGTTATGGTACGACATAGAAAACGCTGACGGACAGACGGACGGACAGACGGACGTACAGACTGATTACTATAGGGCGCCGCCATTTCATGGCGGGGTCCTAATAACTAGATTTGCAATTACGAGCAATAGCTGATGTCGCCCATGGCAGCCAATTTGATGATTCCATCCCGTTTGCAGCTTCAAAATCTACCTAGAAATAACTTTTCGTAAAAGTCCGAAAACTAGAAGCTCAAAGATTGAGCCTACATCGCTCCAATGTTCTACAACGGGGGCCTTGTTTTTATTTAGTTCTAACAGAAATGAGAATTCTTAGTAAAGGGCCTTCCATACATCATTCAATTTGAGCTTAAATTTGCTTCAATAGTTTCAGAGCAGATAATGAAAATGATTTTCCGAAAAGGTCTGATAATAATCTATGTTCAGAGCTTGCACCAATCTTTTACATCGGATCGAAACAATATGAGCAATCTTTGTAAAAGACGTACCACACATTAATTATGTAAAGTTCAGTTGAATTTTCTTCAGTGGTTACAGATGAGAAGAAGAAGATGTGATTTTACCGTAGGGTAAAATGTATAACTTGGCCAGCGCTTGCTCGGCTGGTGGCAACTTTTCTTAGGTTGGACCTGACCAAAATGAGGTATTGTTCGTTATTTAGTAGATTTTTCTGCAATAATTTGAGAGAAGATGATGTAAAGGCTAATTTTTCAAAAGGGTACAATATTAATTAGATTCAGCGCTTTTTTAGGGGCCTCCAATTCATCACTCCTGTAAAGTTTGGTTGAATTTGTTTAAATTGTTCCAGATTAAAAGATGAAAATGTAGTTTTTCGATATGGTTCAATGTTAAAAATATGCCCCGCGCTAGTGGTTATGTTTTTAATCAAATCGAAACAAATTGAGCCATCTTTGTAATGGACCTCCCATACATCATTCCTGTTAACTTTGGTTTAATTTGCTTTAGTGGTTCAAGAGGGAAACATTATGTGATTTTTCCATAGGGTCAAATGATAAAACTATGTGCAACGCATTAGGGTCCAATGTTAAACATAAGTTCCACACTTTCGGCCATGCTTTTTGGATCGGATCGGAACAAAATGAGCAATCTTTGTATAGGACCTTCCATACATCATTCCTGTTAGGTTTGGTTGAATTTGCTTTAGTGGCTCGAGGAGATGAAAATGATTTTGTTTTATTCCTGCAAAGTTTGACTGAATTTGCTTCAATGGTTTCAGAGGAGAAGACGAAAATAACGATTTTCCAGAAGAATCCTCTCGCAAGAAACTACATTTTTAACAATCAGTGATAAGCTGGAGTAAGTTTCCGGTTCCAAAAAAAGTTCATGAGCTAGTCCTTGTTTTAATTCTTCGAACAGTTTGTTTATAATGATTTCAATAAAATGATCGCGGTTAGATTTAAGGGAATCACATTTTAAGATAAAATGTTCAACATCTTCGTCATCTTGACAGCATAATTTACACAGTGGACTAGTTCTGCCAGTTTTGGCGTACTTTGCACGATCTGTTTGCAATACATAGGTTCCACAAGGAATTTCAGCTTTGACTGATGCCATTGTCGTGGTGTAAGATTCTGTATTACAAGTTTTCCATATATTATGGACTTTCCCTGTTGAAAAGTTTTCAATAGATAGGTACTTTAAAGATGACTTTTTTGAAGCTTCTTCTTTCAATTTATTAGACCAAAAGTGAGATATTGCTTTCTTGACGACATTTTTCCATTGTAGTTTTACAGATTGGGCATTGAGCAGATCTTGTGGTGATGGAAGATCGTATATTTCAGACAGTTCTATAATGACTCTAAACCAACTATTTGAAGATTTTGACTTGACTGCTAATTGGCAGTTTGCAATATCATATGATCCTTTATTTCTAATAGTGTTTCCAAATAAGGTTAAAATACGCAAATGCAGTTTTGATTCTATTAGCAGCTGTCCAGTGAAAATATAAGTAGCACAGGTTGCTGATCTCTCAGGCAGATGTTGAATTTGCTTTAGTAGCTTAACAAAATACAGATTTAATTTGTTAATGTCGGTCTTTGTCAGGCAAACTGCATCTAAACCATACAATAGTCTCGAAATGACATAAATTTTAATCTGGTGTATTGATGTTTCTGGATTAACCCCATTAAGCCCATGCAGTCATGCACCCATTAAAGGATCAACAATTTTTCTGGTCGTATGAATTTTCGATGGAATAAGTTCATGTACACCATTTTTCGAGTTGTTATTATGTTCAATGCCTAAGTGTGTTGCATTAGATGTCACCATTGATAGACCATGAATGTTGTTCATTTTTTTCCCATACTGTAGAACACATGATTTCTGGGTGCTGATGTTTGGGGGATGTCACCATTGATAGACCATGAATGTTGTTCGTTTTTTCCCATACTGTAGAACACATGATTTCTGGGTGCTGATGTTTGGGGGGATGTCACCATTGATAGACCATGAATGTTGTTCATTTTTTTCCCAT
>MJUU01002465.1:319513-342519 GCA_002080025.1 Modiolus philippinarum
AGACCATGAATGTTGTTCATTTTTTTCCCATACTGTAGAACACATGATTTCTGGGTGCTGATGTTTGGGGGATGTCACCATTGATAGACCATGAATGTTGTTCATTTTTTTCCCATACTGTAGAACACATGATTTCTGGGTGCTGATGTTTGGGGGATGTCACCATTGATAGACCATGAATGTTGTTCATTTTTTTCCCATACTGTAGAACACATGATTTCTGGGTGCTGATGTTTGGGGGGATGTCACCATTGATAGACCATGAATGTTGTTCATTTTTTTCCCATACTGTAGAACACATGATTTCTGGGTGCTGATGTTTTGGGAATTTCACCATTGATAGACCATGAATGTTGTTCATTTTTTTCCCATACTGTAGAACACATGATTTCTGGGTGCTGATGTTTGGGGAATTTCACCATTGATAGACCATGAATGTTGTTCATTTTTTTCCCATACTGTAGATGATTTCTGGGTGCTGATGACAAATCGATATTTATTTGTATAGTTAGACAGTACGTTTAACAAAGATTGCATTTCGAGACTATTGCAAGACACCAGAGTGACAGGTATTCCACAGTAGACAGTTCCAAGGTGTGCACCTAATCCGTTGGATTCAAATTGTTCCAGTAGCATGTTTATAAACACCTTGTAGGCACTTGGAGACCAAGCTCCTCCTTGACGAAACCCTGGTATTCCAGTATAGGTTTTGAAAGATGTCCATTCTACTTGATTTTTGAGGAAAGATCTTAGTACCATTCCACAAATGGAAGCCAATTATCACCAGAGATACCATTTCGATGCATTTCATGCATGAGTCCTGAATGCGCCACACAACATCAAATGCTTTATGTGCTTCAGTTTGTGCAATTATAAGAGGACTTTTGGTTTTTTTTTTTCTTCATTGTTCAGTTCTGTCAATACTAGAACAGCTACCGACGGACTTTTCCCTTCCGGAAAACCTTTTTGGAGTCTACTCTGTCTTAAATTAATGTTCTGTGCATTCATAAATAAAAGGAGCTTTTCAGTCACCTTCCCTATTGTACTATTGACCGTTATCTTACGGTAGGAATTTGGTTCCTCACGAGGTTTTCCTCCTTTTTTGTAAACTGGACAACTGATACCACTTTTCAGGGAAGATGGTAGAGTGACGTTTGCAAAGATACAGTTTATGAGTTTGGTCAAGATATCGAAAAGTGTTTCTCCTCCGTACTTGAGATGTTCTGCAGTGATTCCTTGTTCATCAGCTGCTTTCCCTGATTTAAATGACATAATGCATTCCTGTTTCATCGACTGTGACAGTGCGAAGTGGGGTTTTGTCTGATTTAAAGAGCTCTAAAAGTATCTGAATGTCATCTTCAACTAAGACTTGATAGTCTTTATTAAAATTTGGATTGTTGGTTGGCGTTGACAAATCTTGAAAGTAGTTTGCCCATGCTTCCAAATTGATGTTTTATCACTGAATATTTGTTCATTGTATTTCATGGTTGAAGTTGGAGCTAAGCGATGGTTTCTTTCCTGCTTTATAAATTGAAAGAACTGTTTTTTGGTCTGATTATTTAAGTTCCATGATTTTTGTAAACTTTTCTTGTCGTTTTGTTGCCTCCATTTGTCGCTGAGCCTGTCTACGTTGCTTCTTACATTTTTTCATGTTCATAAAGTTGATATTATCTTGGTCTTTTGGACGACCTTGGTTTTTCCATTTCCAAATGTATTGTTTTTTCACGCTTTACTAACGTTAAAACTTCTTCCGGTAAATGATTTCCTTTTCTTGGGTTTTCTTATTCTTTTTAGTATTCTGGCAAATAAAGTCATTTGTTGTATTAACAATTGTCAAGTTATTTTACAACATTTTCAACATTTTCATTTGTAACTTCAGTATCTTTATAGTTTTCTAGTTTTGCAGACAGCTTTTCACAGTATTCATCTCGGTCTATTTTCTCCCAATTGATTTTCGGATAAAACAAGTCTTGTTCATTTGTATTATTTCCACATGGCAGTTTCATTTTACTAAATGGTACAGTGATAAGTACAGAATCATGAGTTGAAGTGTATCCTACTTCTCTTTGTAGCATTGTTATGCGGTTTTCACTTTCAAGAAAGTAGTCTATCTTGGAAGTCTTTGCCATTAAAATGGTAAAAAGTTACTTGTTTGTCACAGAATTTTGAGATTTGAAGTTGATTTTCCCCCAGGAAGTGTTCAAAGTCAGAATCTATTGAGTTAACATGTAGGGATGCATTCATATCACCTCCCAATAATATGTAATGGGTATTGCTATACTTTTGTTTTATCTCAGGTATTTCATCAAGTACTGAAAGATAGTCGTCTCTAGAGTATCCGTTCCCTCTTGTTAGTAAATATGCACATTTGATCAGTATCGGCATCTCAGTATCAACGGAGATGCATATAACTCGGTTGCCACCACCGGGAAGTTCCCTAATGTAGGGTTGTAAGAAGTTTTTGTAAATAATTGATACACCCGCATGGCCCTCTGATGCAAAATTGGGTCCTCAAAATTTTCATCATCAAAGCATTGAGAATAATACATCGGCAAACGAATACCGAAGCAAGAAGTCGTTTAGATCATCAAGAATTCTGTTTTTATCTCTTGCATTCAGCCAGTGCACTTGGATCAGTAGAATATCTGTCTGTGTTGTCAGTTGGTTAAAATAAACTTTATTGCTTAAAATTCCCCCAGCGTTAAAAGATAAAATACTAAGCACAGAACTGGTATTATTGATTGTTAAAAGCGTTGCACTGTTTTGTTGGGTCTCCTCATGTTCATCTGTCGGGTTCTTTCTTGTCTCCCGTACATTTTCTCCTGACTCGGGGATTCCGGCTTCGGTATTTCTATCATTTTCATATACGGATTCACTGTGTGATATGGGTTGCAGGCATATTGAACACTCGGTGGTCTCAAGCTCTATTTCTTTTTAACTTTTGTTTGATTGCCAACCTCAACAAATGAATAGGTTCATTGGTGTAATCACTATAATTTGAAATATTACTCTGACTCAAATAGTCATCAGTATCCTTTTCAAGGGCTTTGTTTGCACAGTTTATATAATCATGGACTTCATCATTTCTTAAGTTTATATTAAAGTCATCATATCTGGGATCAATCGTTGTTATAAACTCAGAAGTTTGATTGCACGAATGTGGTTTCTTTCTTGCACCATCGCATCTATTCCTATTTCTCTTTTTGAATTATAAGTGTTTTTGTATTTCTGGCATGTGATTGTCTCATATATGGGTCATTCCTATACCAGTTGTACATTTATATGTCATTAACTTTGTCATGCAAGTTCATTACACGGTTGTCCTGCTTTACCATTACAAATTTTAATTGTTTTTTCTTTGTTCTAAGAGACATACTTTCATGGATTCTTGATCAAGGTGAGATCTATCGAGATGACTATTTTGACCATCATATCACCTGTGGTTAAGTGGGAATTATCTTCCTCATTTCTGTACATTGAATTATTTGCAAGCTTCTGCTTATGAATTCGCAAGAAATGTTCTAGGTCAAGTTTGTCAATTTTAAAGGTAATAATATATGATCTACTTGTTGAAAGTTTTTTTTTCTAAATTTGAAATATCGGATTGTAACTTATAATTTGTAGAGTCCTTACTTCTTAATAGTTTTTCTTTTTTGTTTTGACAATCTTTCAAGTGTGCAATTTCCTGCTCATATAGGTGTCTCGGTTCACTCGGTTCTGCAGTACATGTAGGTACAGTGGTTTTAGTTGTTGACTTTCCTGTGAATTGTATGACACTAGTTGCATTAGATATAAATATTACATCGCTGGCATGATTGCCAAAAGAAGTATCTTTCAAATATGTGTCTCCATTACCACTGACAGGGGTTACACATATTACTATTATGATTACTAGAGCCTGATGTTTTATTATGTCACCCCAGACGTAGTCGGGGTGAAATGTTGTTATTCTACGTTTCTTCTTCTCCATATTATTATTCTCCTTCTTCCACAAATTTTGTCCGATCGATTATTTTTAAGTGGCTGAACCAAATGATTTCAAACTTTGCACACAGTTGCATCACCATCTGAAGTTTGTCCAAAAGGTTTGAAAATTTTCAAAATGGCCGCCATTTCAAAGATGGCTGCCGAAATACGTCAAAATTTCAACATTCTCGGATTTCAACGAAAATTGATTTCTAGGTAGAATTTGAGGCTGCGAATAACATGGAATCATTGAATTGTTGGTCTGGGGTGACATCAGCTATTGCTTGCAATTGCAAATCTAGTTTTTATTGTTATTTGTAATAGTGTTCGTTACAGGCCTAGTTTGCTGAGAATCCTGTTGCATTCCACAGCTTCGACAGGTATATTGTACAGCTTTGTTTGTTTCATAATGTTTAATTTCTTTAAGCCTTTCACAAGCATAAAGTATCCATTTATCACAAATGTCACAACCTATTGATTTAAAGTCATTATCACATACTTGACTACAGATTGGACAAGCTGGATATGCATTGGGTCTTCTTGTTGTTTAAACTTTCAGTACTAGTTATGATTTTAGTTTCTATTGGTAGGGTTTCTTTAATACCAGATGTAGTTTCAGTTTCTAACTGACTGGATTCAATAATATTTTCAGTGCTCACAGCAGAATTAGACGTTTCACAGAATTGAGTTTGCTCAACAACCACATTTTGACAGTCACCATCAATATTTGTGTTTTGCAGATATTGCTCACAGTAGTACTTTATGATGGAATTGATTTATTTGAAGTCATTGTTTTGATCTAATACGCTCAGAATGTCAGAAAGCGTAGTATTTATAAAGTCAATTATGTGACATAGATTTCCATTTAACATAACCTTGCACGAGTGATAAAAGTTTAAGACATATAGTTTAATGTTTTTTTTAACCATCACCGAGTCGGATACAATAACTCCTGTGCCATCTCGGGTAGAGGTAACATCTGTCATGAGCTGATATTTTTGCAAGATGTTAACTGTTGTAGTTTTTAAAACTTCATATGCAGCAGCTGAGAATACCAATACTAAGTTTTCTGGACTCAATTCATGTGTAACTGTAAACTCTCGCTCAGTTGCTTCCTGTTTATTACTAATTGCCTTACGCCTGTTTAATGTATAGTTCATATTGTGCTCTTTTTTCGAGTTCATGTTCTTTTTAGACTTGGGACAAATTTTGGATGGTGTGCTCATTGTTGTCACCTCAGGTTTATTACAATTTCTTCTGCGGAAAACTTCCATGATTTTGTACTTATGTGACAGCTATAAGTATGTTGAAAAATCACGAATATGTAAAATTTGCTCCTATAGCTGTGTCAGAGGTCTCAAGGGGTCATGTACATAGGCAGTGATAACACGTTCGCGGATAAAACAATAAATGCGACGTAAAACTATAAAGAAACAAATATGTACAAGCGAAATACCCGGGAATCAAATAAAATAAGAATCTAAAGTAACATATACACTCGAGGAAAATGTACACAACGTAAAAAATATTTCACAAACACTGAGATGGCAGATCTTCAACAATCACAATAAAAGTTCAAATAAAGTCAATAAGACCATAAAACCATGACGACTGGCGAAAAAGCGTAAAATATGAGTTGAAGTGTGATTGTTTTCAACACTGAAATGTTAAACACTGTGATAGAAAGTTCTTTTCCAGATTAAAATTGCTCTCAGCAGGACACTACACCACCGGCCATCTCTACATCCGGGAATGTTTTTTATCGGACATGAACAAACAAGAAATGGCGCCGAATGGCAGCATGTTATACCCCCGGTCATTGTACCCTTAATCAATGTGGAAAGTGCAAATTGAAATGTGTAGGGACATAATACAGACTTATAACGTAGCCTTGAAATCTTAATACACAACAGATTGGCTTATAAGGAAGATCTGTGCAAAACAACAATAAAATCCAACTTACAGTTTCAGAACAAATTGTGACGAAAATTCCATATATTGTAAAACAATAAGAAACAATGATTTCTCAGCAAAAAGGATGTTCTTATGACGTATCTTTGAAATACGAATACACGATAGATTGGACCATAAGATTAATTGATTGATTAGTTGGAATTTAATGTCGAGTGAGCAATATTTCAGCTATATCAGGACGAGAACAAGTTAATCAATTCAAAGGTGGAAGGGACAACCGGGACGAGTTCTGATTGCCGTTAGACAAGGGGAAAATGGGAAGGGGCAGGATTTAAGACATCCCATTGACTCTACTCTCTTTAGACAATATAGAAAAGGTCTTTATACTGCATGGAGCGTGGCATTTCTCCACACAGTTTGGTTGCAATGGTTCGATTGGCTTTCCGAATTATGACCCGACTACCACGTTTAGACAGGGCATTTACCTATCTATCAACTGGGGACGCTCCCGGCAGCTCTGTAGCTGGAGCCCCTGAATTGTTGTGCCGGGATTGGCCCGGACCGTGCAAAACACCAATTGAGTCCCGCTTACAGTTCCAGAAGAAATTGTGACAAAAATCAATATGCTGCACAGAAAACTAGAGGCTCATAGACTGAGCCTGTATCGCTTACCTGACAAAATGCTTCTATGCCATGCATGACTAAAAATGATGTTTTCTTACCAATGGAGTAAAATGTTTAGCTACTTCATTAGCACCCGCGTTTTTTTGTCTGATCCCATTGAAATGAATAATTTTTGCTAAGGATCTTCTATACATTTAGTTAAATTTGCTTGATTAGTTTCAGAGAGGATGATTATAAGGGTGGTTATCTCATTTCTGGCTCCAATGTAAAACATTTTTTTGTCGGATCGAAATGAAATGAGCAACTTTTGTAAAGTATCTTCTATACATCCTTACTATAAAGATTGGTTGAATTTGCTTCATTGAATCAGAGGAGAAAAAAAAAACAACGGCAGTAGAATACCAAAGGAACAAAGCACAAGATTACATAAATCAAAGTCCAGAGACAAGGCAAAAGCAAGAACACCAGAAGACAGAAGACCAAAGACAACATATGCCCACAAAACACACGAACATTACATATACAACACAAAAAACTAAACCACTAACAGTGTGAACTATCAATAAACAAGAGTGACATCAGGTGCTCCGGAAGGGTAATCATGTCCTGCTCTGTATACAGCACCTGTCACACAGTCAGTGAGGCATATGTTTTGAAAGATCTGTAAGGTTACTGATTGGTTATTGTCATTTTCTAACCCTGAGAGAAAACAAATTGAGAACCATGATACGTGTAACTTCTCCAACCCTCAAACAGAAGGTGAAATTTTGAAAAGCTTTTGTAATCTTCTGAGTATTCAAACATGGACAAGGACAAATCGGTACCACAATTATCACTGACAAAGACAAAATTAAAATTTAACAAGACAACACAAAAAACTAAAGCACTGACAGTGTGAACTCCCATTAAAAACCGAGAGCGACATCAGGTTGTCCGGAAGGGTAAGCATGTCCTGTTCTGTATACAGCACCCGTCACACTGTCAGTGGGTCAATCCAGGGTAAAGTCAAAACCGGTAATGTCAAATCCGGGAAGACGTGAATCTAGCTGAAAATGTCAGTTTTTATTTGTGACACTGACATTTCATATCTATCTATGATGTCGTGGTGACGGCCATAGAATTTCTGAAGGGACGAAAGTAACAAAGGCTGAACATGTAACTGACTCCGCAGTTTTTGTGACAGTGCTTTTGCTCTTTCCACAAAGTCACTGTATGTACTGCACGCTCTACAGTAACGAATTAATTGTGAAATATATACTCATATGCTGGGGATGTAGGTATATTGCTGCAGAGAAGGGGAAAGTTCACAATTGGAAAGTCAAAATCATCACGTTTGTCATATAATCTAGATTTAAGACGTCCATGTTCGTCAATGTATAACAAAGGTCAAGGTATTAAGCAGAATCAGGTGTATCGGTTGTCTCTTTAATTTCAAGTTCACTGGGGTAGATGCGATGTAAATATTCTTTAAATCTTTAAAAATGAAAATGTGATTATCCCTAAGGGGCCTATGTTAAACTATGTTCAATGATGGTAGCCATGATTTTTATGAGATCAGAAACTTTTCGGCAATCTATGTGATGGACCTTCAATACATTATTCCTGTAAAGTTTGGTTAAATTTGCTTCAGTAGCTTCCAGGAGATAGCAAATATATGCTATTCCCATAGAGTCCCATGTTAAAGTATGTTCTGCGCTGGCAGCCATGCTTTTTGGTGGATCGGAAAAAAATTTGGTAATACAAGTAAGGACCTTCCATACCTCTAAACTTTGATTCAATTTGTTTCAGTAGCTTCAGAGGAGTTAGTCAATACATGCTTTTCCCACAGGGTCCCATGTCAAACTATATTCTTTACTGGTGGCCATGTTTTTTTAGCAGATCAGAAAAAATTCGGCAATGAACATAAAGGACCTTCCATACGTCATTTCTGTAAAGTTTGTTTCAGTTTGCTTCAGTGGCTTCAGAGGAGATAGCGAATATATGCTTTTCCCTTAGGGTCCCATGTTTTTAAACTATGAACTGCACTGACGGCCATGTTTTTTTAGCAGATAGGAAAAATTTGCTTCAGTAGCTTCAGAGTTGATAGCAAATTTATGCTTTTCCCATAGGGCCCCATCTGCACTGTTGGCCATGTTTTTAGATCAGAAAAAATTCGGCAATCTACATAAAGGACCTTTCATACGTTATTCCTGTAAAGTTTGGTTCAATTTGCTTCAGTAGCTTCAGAAGAGATAGCAAATATATGCTTTTCCCATATCGATATGGTCCCATGTTAAACTATGTTCTGCCCTGGCGACCATGTTTTCTAGCCAATCAAAATAAAAAAAAAAATTGGTAATCTAAGTAAAAGACCTTCCATTCATGATTACTGTTAAGTTTGGTTCAGTTTTGCTTCAGTAGCTTCAGAGGAGATAGCAAAAATATGCTTTTCCCATAGGGTCCCATGTTAAACTATGTTCTGTGCTGGCAGCCATATTTTTTGGTGGATCGGAAAAATTCCAATAATCTAAGTAAAGAACCTTCCATACATCATTGCTGTAAAGTTTGATTCAATTTGCTTTAGTAGCTTTAGAGGAGTTAGCAAATATATGTTTTTCCCATATAATCCATTGTTAAACTGTTCTGCGCTGGCAGCCATGGTTTTAAACAGATCAGAAAATTTTCGGCAATCTACAGAAAGGACCTTCCATACATCATTCCTGTAAAGTTTGGTTCAGTTTGCTACAGTAGCTTTAGAGGAGATAACAAATGTATGCTTTTCCCTTAGGGTCCCATGTTAGACTATGTTCTGCGCTGGTGTCCATGTTTTTGGCGGATCGAAAAAATTTGGCAATCTAAGTGAAGAACCTTCCATACATCATTCCTGCACAGTTTGGTTCAGCTGTTTCAGAAAAGATGCCAAAATGTGCATTTTCCCGCAGGGTCCAATGTTAAACTATGTTCTGCGCTGGCGGTCATGTTTTTTTGGCAGATGAGGTCTAATGTTAAGCTATGTTCTCCATTGACATTAGTGTTTATTGTCTGATCATATTGAAATGAGTAATCTTTGCAAAGGACCGGACCTTCAATACATCATTCCAATACAATTTAGTAAAGTTTGCTTGAATAGTTTCAGAGAAGATAATGAAAAGTATGTTTTTCACATACCGCGCTACGATGTTCAACTATCTTCTGCACTGGAGGCCATGTTTTTTGTCGGATCCAAATAAAATGAGCAAATTTTGTAAAGTACCTTCCGTACATCATTCCTTTAAAGTTTGGTTGAATTTGCTTCAGCAGTTTCAGAGGAGAAGATTAAAATGTAACTTTTCTCATATGGTCCAATGTTAAACCTAAGTTCCACACTGGTGGCCATGTTTTTGTCAGATTGAAATAAAATTTGCATTTTTTGTAAAGTACCTTAAGTACATCATTCCTGTAAAGTTTGGTTGAATTTGCTTCAGTCCTTTCAGAGGAGAACATGAAAATGTGATTTTCCCATAGGGTCCAATGTTAAACTATGTTCCGTGCTGGCAGCCATGTTTTTTCTCTGATCGGAACAAAATGAGCAATCTTTATTAAGGACCTTTAGTACATCATTCCTGTAAAGTTTGGTTGAATTTGCTTCAGTGGTTTCAGAGGAGAAGATGAAAATGTGTTTTTCACATAGGGTCTAATGTTAAACCTAAGTTCTGTGCTGGCGGCCATGTTTTTTATGGGATTGGAAAGAAATAAGCAATCTTCGTAAAGGACCTTCCATACATCATTCCAGAAAAGTTTGGTTGAATTTGCTTAAGTGGTTTCAGAGGAGAAGATGAAAATGTGATTTTCCCATAGGGTCCAATGTTAAACTATGTCCGTGCTGGCGGCCAGGTTTTTTGTCTGATCTTAAGAAAATGAGCAACCTTTGTTATGGACCTTTAGTACATCATTCCTGTAAAGTTTGGTTGAATTTGCTTCAGCCGTTTCAGAGCAGAAGATGAAAATGTGATTTTCCCATAGAGTCCAAAGTTAACCCTAAGTTCTGCACTGGAAGCCATGGTTTTTTATTGAATCAGAAGGAAATGAGCAGTCTTTGTTAAAGACCTTTAGTACATTATTCCTGTAAAGTTTGGTTGAATTTGCTTCAGCCGTTTCAGAGCACAAGATGAAAATATGATTTTCCCATAGGGTCCAATGTTGAACCATGTTCCGTGCTTCAGCCATGTTTTTTGTCGGATCGGAACAAAATGAGCTATCATTGTTAAGGACCACTAGTAAATAATTTCTGTGAAGTTTGGTTGAATTTGCTTCAGTGGTTTCAGAGGAGAAGATGAAAATGTGATTTTTCCCATAGTGTCCAATATTAAACACAAGTTCCGTGCTGGCGGCCATGTAATTTGTCGGATCGGAACGAAATGGGCAATCTTTGTAAAGGGCCTTCCATACATCATTCTGTTAAAGTTTGGTTGAATTTGCTTCAGTAGTTTCAGAGGAGAAGATGAAAATGTGAAAAGTTTAATGGACAGACGGACGACGGACGCCAAGTGATGGCAATAGCGGCCATCTTGGATACAGCTCCGGTCTGAAAAACAACTTTTTTGCAAGGGACCATGTAAGGACTATTTTGGCCAAGTTTAGTTTCAATTGGCTCAGTAGTTTCAGAGGAGATCTTTGAAAGTGTTTTCCCATAGGGTCCAATGTCAAAACTATGATCCCAGCTGGCGGTCGTCTTAGATATAGCGCAGATCTAAACTAGAGGCTCAGAGACTGAGCCTGTATCACTCCCCTGACAAAATGCTTCTATGCCATGCATGACCAAAAAAGATGTATTTTACCAATGAGGTCTAATGTTAAGCTATGTTCTCCATTGGCACAAGTGTTTATAATCTGATCCTATTGAAATGAGTAATCTTTGCAAAGGACCTTCAATACACCATTCCATCACAGTTTAGTTTAATTTGCTTAAATAGTTTCAGAGAAGATAATGAAAAGTATAGTTTTCACATACCACCCTACGATGTTCAACTATCTTCTGCACTGGAGGCCATGTTTTTTGTTGGATCGAAATGAAATGAGCAAATTTTGTAAAGTACCTTCCGTTCATCATTCCTGTAAATTTGGTTGAATTTGCTTCAGCAGTTTCAGAGGAGAGGATTAAAATGTGACTTTTCCAATAGGGTCAAAGGTTAAACCTAAGGTCGGCACTGGCAGCCATGTTTTTTGTCAGATTGAAAAAAAATTTGCATTCTTTGTAAAGGACCTCTGGTACATCATTCCTGTAAAGTTTGGTTGAATTTGCTTCAGTGATTTCAGAGAAGAAGATGAAAATGTGATTTTTCCCCTAGGGTCCAATGTTAAACCTAAGTTCTGCGCTGGCGGCCATGTTTTTTTATAGGATAGGAAAGAAACAAGCAACAATCTTTGTTAAGGACCTTTAGTACATCATTCATGAAAAGTTTGGTTGACTTTGCTTCAGTCATTTCAGAGCAGAAGATGAAAATGTGATTTTCCCATAGGGTCCAATGTTAAACCATGTTCCGTGCTGGCGGCCATGTTTTTTGTCGGGATGGAACGAAAAGAGCAATCAATGTTAAGGACGTTTAGTACATAATTCCTATTAAGTTTGGTTGAATTTGCTTCAGTGGTTTAAGAGCAGAAGATGAAAATGTGATTTTTCCCATAGGGTCCAATGTTAAACCTAAGTTACGCGCTAGCGGCCATGTTTTTTGTTGTATTGGAATGAAATGAGCAATCTTTGTAAAGGACCTTCCATACATCATTCCTGTAAAGTTTGGTTGAATTTGCTTCAGTGGTTTCAGAGGACTTGACGAAAATGTGAAAAGTTAACAGACAGACGGAGACCACGTGATGGCAAATAAGTTTGAAAAAAAATCAAATATCCTAGTATATTATTAATTTCAGCTCTTAACAAATTTGGTAACCATTAACAAATTCAATAACATTTACAATATCAGGGTTTTTTAAAAACTTGTATCTTATGTCAGTATTTTCATTTCAGTATAAGTATCTATCTGTGGTATTTACTTCATACATTTTAACGACACAATTATAGCATTATCAGAACACCAGAATAGATTCACAGTCTTCTTTACAGCTGTCTTTTTAAAATATAACATCAGAAAACAGTTATTTCTTCTTTTTTCCTTTTCCTGCTCTTTTGTTTTTCAAACTTTCGTTCTTCTTTTTCTGTTTTTTAATTTTTCTAGAGTTCATCCATGCAGGATAATTGCCATGTTCATCTAACTTCGTCTTTTTATTATATTTCTTTGAATCAACATCCATCATTTCTGAAATAAAAAAAATAAGGATATAAAATTTATCATCTTTAAAACCTAATTTTAAAACGGAAACTATTTTATGATTTATCAACATTATGTACTGATTTAGTTACAAATATGAAAAAGAAAGGAAATGGTGTAAATGTCAAGGAGACAACATCCCATATCCAGGTTATAAAGACCCAAAACAAAGCATCTAGGGGTCACCGTAAAGTATAGTTTTAATTTAGATTCACCATGAAATACTAGAAAGTGTTGCATTGCATTATTGTTGAACACAAATCCATAAACATTTAATTCAAATGCCAATACAACTCTTTCCATATGTAACAATCCTTTTCATTAGCTAAGCAACAAAGACAAACCAATAAATGTGCTCTGACCATAACAATGAACAAATACGGAAATGGAATGTAACATTGCTATCTGTAGTAAAATGGAATGAAATATATTATGTAATGTGTGGAAAACATATATTAACTATGCATTTAAAATCAGATTCTCCAAACTTGCTATTGTACACTGTTAAATTTTTTACAAATAATTACATTCCATGCATATTCAATAAAATTCCATAAACATGATAGACAAATACTGATCATGGGCATATAAATGTGAAGTTGCAATTCCCATGAAACACATTTGACCACATTACTAGGTGGTGGATGAATTTGTACAAATAGAATCGCATTATACATAATGTCCTTTTTCTTAATAAACTTATTATTATATTTTGGTTTTAAAATGTTATTATTAGAATTGAATGCATTATTTTGAAGTTTGATAGGATTATGAAAGTGTTGACTGAGCACACATTTTCAACATGAAAGCACTAGAACACTTCAATGAAAATGTGCTTTGTTCAACACTTTCATACCCCCAAAATTTATGTGTCAATATCGGAACAAAGTAATGCCAAAAGTAATTACTGTAACTGTATTGCATGTATGTTATGTTAAACAAGAAAATTCTAGCAGTGCTGTGAGAAGGAGTAAATGTGAAACACTTGCAACTTAATTCATTCCATAAAAAACATTCACATAGCCTAGATTAATTACACAGCAGTGGAAACATGGATAATGTTGTTTTTACATCACTTAAGGATGGTCACTCCTCAGGTTTTTGAAACTGTCTCTGACTTTCGGAATTCTCTTGTTTTATACATTATTATGCATTAGAAAATTTTGCACACTGACCCCCAATTCTCTTTTCAAAATATGATAGCATACATCTTCAATAGACTTCTGACAAAATTTGATGAATTTGATATATACCTTCATCGAATTTGAAAGGTTGATTACCTTAATGCAAAATGAATGAAAAGTCAAGAGAAGTTCGGTTTCCCGCCAAAATTTTAGGCGTTTAAATCTCAAATACTACCACACGGACCTATCAGTATTTTTGGCTTAAAATGATATATGATCCTTATTCTAATAAATAAGAATAATAATTCTAAATCCTTGATATAATGAACTTGAGGAGTGACCATCCTTAATTAGTAACCTCAAATCAAAATAACTGGCTTTATTTTATCAGTTTTTAAGCATCTTTGAGTTGATGGTCTTTCAATCATTTAGATTTTTTTCTGCACTGATGAGACATAAGTTGGTGAAATGTGCATATGTAGAAACTAAATTCACAGTAAGTTGGATATTTAGTTATTGGCAAAAGCATCCACCCTCAAATCTACCCCAAATTAAATGTATACCATACCTTGTTTGTTTATGTCTTCTATAACTTCTGAGCCCTTTCTTACTGTAAAGATATAAGTTACTAGTATTTAATAAAAATAATCATGTTAAGTAAGTTAGGTGATAGCTTTATTGAAAGAGCTTTATTGAAAGACTATCTAATATTTTAAACAGATTGGAAAAAATGTCAAGGACAATTATACAACATAAACAAGAGGAAAGCTGTCAATGTGACAGCAAACCGGGTTTTCTTTTACATTGACAGTATATCTTACACATGGGTTGACCCTGAATATTTGAAATGTACTTATAGTTTTCATTAATTTTCAATGTTAAACCTTCCACCAAAGTAGCCCATTTCTGAAAGCTCCGCAACTTGGATTTTAATCAAAAAGGAAAATAAAAGTACTGTGCAAACCTCTGATACAGGTACAAAGACCTGCATTATATAAACTTCCTGTCCATTAAACTGTAGGAGATTTGCTCCAGACAAATGATGTACCCATACATTTGCTTTGGACGAATTGGATACCCTACTGTTAAAAATTTAAACAACTGATATTTTTTACATAAATTATCAAAAATCAAAATCAAAGTACCACGCACACCACTTATATATGTATAACTGATCTGCAAAATAAAAACTTCATGTCTCAAATACTGTAAAGATTTGCTCCGGACAAAGGGGGTACCCTATTGTTAAAAAATTGACGTAAAAATGACTAAGATATGACCAAGTTCAACAACTGATTTTTTACATAAATTATTAAAAAATCAAAATCAAAGTCCCATGCACACCTTTGATATATGCACAAATGATCTGCAAAATAAAAACTTCCTGTCTCAAATACTGTAGGAGAACTGCTCCGGACAAAGGGGGTACTCTATTGTTAAAAATTTGATGTAAAAAGTTCAACAACTGATATTTTTTACATAAATTATCAAAAAATCAAAATCAAGATATAATGCACACCTTTGATATATGTACAAATGATCTGCAAAATAAAAACTTCCTGTCTCCAATACTGTAGGAGATTTGCTCCGGACAAAGAGGGTGCCCTATTGTTAAAAATTTGACGTAAAAATGACAAGTTCAACAACTGATATTTTTGACATAACAACGGCAGTAGAATACCGAAGGAACTTAGCACAAGATTACACAAATCAAAGTCCAGAGACAAGGCAAAAGCAAGAACACCAAAAGACGGAAAACCAAAGACACCACATGCCCACAAAACACACGAACATTACATATACAACACAAAAAACTAAAGCACTAACAGTGTGAACTCTCAATAAACAAGAGTGACATCAGGTGCCCCGGAAGGGTAAGCATGTCCTGCTCTGTGCACAGCACCCTTCACACTGTCAGGGGGTCAATCCAGGGTAAAGTCAAAACCGGTAATGTCATATCAGGGAAGAAGCAAATCTATCTGAAAATGTCAGTTTTTATTTGTGACACTGACATTTCATATCTATCTATGATGTCGTGGTGACAGCCATAGAATTTCTGAAGGGACAAAAGTAACAAAGGCTGAACATATCCCTGACTCAGCAGTTTTTTTGACAGTGCTTTTGCTCTTTTCACAAAGTCACTGTATGTACTGCATGCTCTACAGTAACGAATTAATTGTGAAATATATACTCCATATGTTGGGGATGCAGGTATATTGCTGCAGAGAAAGGGAAAGTTCACAATTGGAAAGTCAAAATCATCACGTTTGTCATATAATCTAGATTTCAGACGTCCATGTTCGTCAATGTACAACAAAAGGTCAAGGTATGAAGCAGAATCAGGTGTATCGGTTGTCTCTCTAATTTCAAGTTCACTGGGGTAGATACGATGTAAATATTCTTTAAATCTTGGGTTATTAAGAGAAAGTACATCATCTATATATCTGAAGCTGAAATTAAAAGTCTGGGCTAGCTGTTTTTGTTTCTGTTGTATCAGCCCTTGTAAAAACTTTGCTTCATACGAAACATGGAAAAGGTCAGCTAAAAGTGGCGCACAATTTGTTCCCATAGGAATCCCTATTGTCTGTTGAAAAACTTGGCCTCCACATTCAACAAAAATGTTGTCGATCAAAAATTCAAGCATCTTAATCACGTCATTTTCACTGTATTTCTTGTTTGACTTAGTGTGGTTCTTTACAAAATATGTTTTATCTTTTCCTGTTAATAGATAGGAATACCTGCATTCTCCGTTTTTTGGTACAGAAACATTGATGTATCAGATCGGAAATTACTGTTTTAAGTTTATTATGGGGAAGAGTTGTATAAAGGGTAGAAAAATCAAAAGTTTGAATGCTATTGCAGTATCACAAAATCAAAGTACCATGCACACCTTTGTACAATTGATCTGAAAAATAAAAACTTTCTGTCTCAAATACTGTAAGCAATTTGCTCCCGACAAATGATGTACCCATTTGGCAGCCGCCCGCCCGCCATTTTCACCATATTAATAACCAGATTTTTCTGATGGAAAACCCAATTAAAAATACTGATAACTAAACTCTTGCATAAGATCACATTTACCAGAAAGGTCGGGATATCTTGTATGAGTGTATGAATTTTTTTCTGTTCTTTAGTTGAGTGCAGTAAAAAGAGAGAAAATTAGAAAAAATGCTCACTAATATCATATCCCCAGCTCCCCCATTTGATTCAGGAAAATAAGAATAAATCAAATCAAATTTTCAAATAGCTGTAGCACAGTGGCAACGTGTACTGAACATTCTGTGAAAGTTTTAGTGAATTTCATCGAGTCATCAAGGAGTTGTCACCACAAAGTAAGTATCCTATGGTGGATGGACAGACAAACTTGATTACTATATACTGCCCTCAAAAGTGGAGGTATAAAAAGATAAACATTGTACTATGATAAGGACACTTTTTTACCCCTTGAATTTTGAAAATCACAAAGTACTAACAAGTGTGGACCCAAATTGATGTCTTGCCGTCACTACTAAGTCGCAAAATTGATGTGAAAACTCAAATTGACTTAATCAGAAAACTTAACATGTTCCCTAGACTGTGAAATTAGGGTAACTGAGAAAAGCAATATTATAGCAGACTGTCATGTATCAACTAAAACCAAAATGCCAAATCTCAGTGACTTACCACTGATAGATACTGAAAAAAACAAACATATTCACTAGACCATGGAAATGAGGTCAAGGACAAAAGCCAAATAGCAGGCTGTCATGTTCCATCTAAGACAAACCCATAAACCAAATATTATTGACCTGACAGTAATAGATACTGGGAAACCTAGTATGACCACTGGACCATAAATTGAGGTCACAGACAAAACCCATATAGCAGACTGTCATGTACTACCCAAGACCAACCTATATACCGAATATCATTGACCTACCCCTTATAGTAACCGAGAAAATGACCTAATCATAAAAACTTAACATGCTCGATCACTAGACCATAAAATTGGGGTCGAGGACAAAAGCCATATGACAGACTGTCATGTACTTCCTAGGACCAACCTACATACCATATATCATTGACCTACCACTTAGTTACTGAGAAACTGAACTAATCACAAAAAATAACATGTTCATTGAACTGTGAAATTGAGGTAAAAGACAAATAGCCATATATATAGCAGACTGTCATGTACTACTCAAGATGAACCTGTATACCTAAAATCATTGACCCACCACTTATAAACTTAACATGCTCCCTAGACCGTGAAATTGAGGTCAAGGACAAAAGCCATATGACAGACTGTCATGTACTACCTAAGACCAACCATCATACAATATATCATTGACCCACCACTATATAATTACTGAGAAACTGAACTGAGCACAAAAACTTAACATGTTCATTGAATGTTAAAATTGAGGTCACAGACAAAAGCCATATAGCAGACTGTCATGTACTACTCAAGACCAACCTATATACCAAATATCATTGACCTACCACTTGTAGTCACTGAGAAAATGACCTTATAACAAAAACTTAACATAAAAGTTTATGTCGCTGTCACCCATGCCATACTTTGTACGAATATGTCTAGCTTTCCATGCCTTTCGTTGCAGGTGAGACAAAAATCATTCAATCAAGACATCATTCTGCCATATCAGTTATATCTAAATTGTGTCTCACATTTACCTACTAGATGCTCAAACACAGTGGTTTTTAGGAAAATTAACATGATTAATAAATTTTCAAAAATTGTCCTGTTTTGGCATCTTCTAATTAATAGTTTGATATGAGCAACAGCTTTACCAAAGAAAATCATTGTGATAAGACATCTTTTTAAAAGATATTCTTTTGTTCAAATATCTTTTTTGGCAAGGCTGTTGATCATATTTGATTTTAATAAAACTTTGTGATAAAAATGACCATATTTCATCAATTTTCTTTGATATGGTATGCTTATGATGTCACTGTGATGTCATGGTGGAATTTTTCTTCACCTAATTGACTAGATTATATTGCTATAATTATCATGATTATTTGACAAATTAATTAACCTATTTCCAATAGGTTGATTTTTGCAATTTTAGGGGCCAATTTCATATTGCTTATCATACATCCTCCTTTCACATGATACAAGTGTAAGATATCCAAATGTTAAATTTTGATCTAATGCAATACCTATTTCTTCCATAGAATATGAATAGAAACATCAGGAAACCTACCTGTATACTGCATGAGAAAAGTTATTGCCATTTAAGCAAAATTTGTGACGAAAATTTGGTTTATAGTAAAAAAATCTCTTGCACAAAACAACTATTCAATTATTCTAGCAGAATATAATAGTTATTTAAGCTCCACAGGAAATACAGGTTCATTTTCCCTGTCTGTGCCCTATATCTCCAGAAGCCCGAATAACTATTATATTCTGCTAGAAGCGCTATAATTTTGTATCAAAAGCGTAATAAAATTATTATTTTGCTACCACAGGAATACAGTCTCATATCATCTGTCAAGGAAACCAATCAAATTGCAGGATTTACCTGAATATTTCACTTCAGCAGAATATATTATCATGTCCCCTGTCAAGCTAACCAATCAAATTGCAGGATTCACTTGGATATTGCACTTCAGCAGAATAAACACTAGTACAAGTTGTTTTTTTTTCAAACAAAGGTTAAAAGAGTTTTTTCCAAATTTATATTTGAATGACCAAAAACATTTAATTACATCAGTTATAGGTTGATCCAGCAACAACAACTACTGAGACTGTGAAGTCAGTACCTGTATACATTTCCTTTGATAATCATACTTGATCAGGTATTGAAAGTGTGGTTACGATTACATAGTACTTGGATATGTTTCCTTAAATAATCGTGCCTGTATACATTTCATTAATCATACTTAATACCTACCTGTATATATTTCCTTCATTTCAGCGTCTGTATTATCAGTACATCCTACTGTTTTCTTTAACATCTCTAGTTCTCTCTTTCCATATTTCTCTCGTTTAACAGCTCTCATTTTTCTTCTGTGTTTACTTCTAATACTCTTGGCCATCTACAAAATATTCAAAATTCTGAAATTACAAAAGTAGGACTTGTCATTTTCATGTCTACTTAGTCAAGATAGTTCTATAATTCTTTAATCATACAAGCTGTAAGTAAATATTCCATATGTTATAAATAACAAATGGCTCTCTAGAACCTTAAATGCTAACCTGGACCTTGACTGGCACAGACAGTCTTAAAGGGGAAAAAGTTGAACTATGGTTTCAACATGCCCAGAAGTTTTTTGGAAAGAAGAAGAAGTTTCAATAAACTATGGTTTCAATATGCCCAGAAGTTTAAGTAAAGAAGAAAGTGTTCTATAAACACTTTATCCAAGATGGAAGCCAGAGGGGAACATAGTTTAACAATGGACCCTATGGGAAAAACATTCAAAGATATTTTTCTCTGAAACTGCTTAGCCAATAGGAACCAAACTTGGCCACAACAGTCCATGCGAGTCCCCTTCAAAAAAGGTATTTTTCAGGGCCGCACTATATCAAAGATGGCTGCCAGCAAGATTGATTTTCTTGGACCCAATAAAAAAACACATTCAAAGATCTTCTCCTCTGATACTGTTGACAGCAGAGCCAATAGGAACCATATTACATGGAAAACACCTGTTTTGTAGAGGACCTCCCAAGAACTCTTGTGGCAAAATTTTGTTCCAATTTGCCAAGTTGAGATTCTGAGAAGACCTTTGAATGAAAAGTTAATGCAGATGCAAAGTGATGGCACTAGTCAGGGTGAGCTTTTGCATCAAATCATGAAACTGCTTTTGCTGTAGAATCATGAAACTGATTCAGACTAACAGACTAAACATAAATCTCTGCCATTTACCAGAGGTATCCAGGCAAAATTTTTAAGTAGACAAGGTAAGACAAGTGGGGTCTTATATATTGCTTCTTACACCACCTCCCCCTAAAGTAGTGAAGTAATACTTTGTCTTACTATTTTTTATTCTGTTTACCATGGTCTACAGCTGATGTAGTTTACTTTACTGACTAAGATAAGATGAAAATTTTCAACTTTGAAGTGCTTTTTGTATCCTTACTAAATTTGGTTTAAATTCTTGCATCATTTTATTTTAGTTTTCCACTGGAAAATGTCTGAATAAAGGTGCAATTACATTGTATAAACAAGTGAAATCTGTCATGGAAAGTTTATCACTTCTGTTTAAGGTGTACATAAATATTCAGCCATGTGCCATATGAATTGAATTCTCCTCAATATCATTAATTTGTCTCATTATAGATATATGCCAAAGTATTAACTTAATTTAATAACCAATCAAAGTATTTCTTAATGTGGTTCAGGTGTCTACATGTAACTGCACACCAACCGTTTGCATCTAATAATAAGGAGTTACGCCAAGCACAACATAAGACCACAGTATGTCAACCACTGAAATGTGAACAAGTCTCATATAAAGTGAATGTGGAAAAAGTAAAGAGCTTGACACAGTTGGACACAATAAAGAGTTTGACACAGTAATTAGCTGGACACAAACTTTAGAAAAATGAATATAAGCTGTTTGATCCCTAATAGCCTGGCAACAGTAAGAGCTGCCAAAGGTCAGTTGACTAAAAACTGAAGCTTACATCAAGAAGAATCCAAAGAAAATTACAATGAAAATAACTAGAGGCTCAGAGACTGAGCCTGTATCGCTCATCTGACAAAATGCTTCTATGCCATGCATGACCAAAACCAATGAGGTCTAATGTTAAGCTATATGTTCTCAATTGGCACAAGTGTTTTTTGTCTGATCCTATTGAAATGAGTCATCTTTGCAAAAGCTCTTCAATACATCATTCCAATACAATTTAGTTAAATTTGCTTGAAAAGTTTCATATAAGATAATGGAAAATATGGCTTTCACATACAGTGCTACAATGTTCAACTATGTTATGCACTGGAGGCCATGTTTTTTGTTGGATCTAAATGAAATGAGCTAATTTTGTATAGTACCTTCCATACATCATTCCTGTAAAGTTTCGTTTAAATTGCTTCTGCAGTTTCAGAGGAGAAGATTAAAATGTGACCTTTTCCCATAGGGTGCAATGTTAAACCAAAGTTCTGCACTGGCGACCATGTTTTTTCTCTGATCGGAACAAAATGAGCAATCTTTGTAAAGGACCTTTAGTAGATCATTCCTGTAAAGTTTGATTGAATTTACTTCAGTAGTTTCAGAGGAGTAGATGAAAATGTGATTTTCCCATAGGGTCCAATATAAACCATGTTCTAGCTGTGCTGGCAGCGATGTTTTTTGTCGGATCGGAACGAAATGAGCAATCTTTGTAAAGGACCTTTAGTACATTATTCCTGTAAAGTTTGGCTCAATTTGCTTCAGCCTTTTCAGAGCAGAAGATGAAAATGTGATTTTTCCCATCAGTCCAATGTTTAACCTAAGTTCCGCGCTGGTGGCCATGTGTTTTATTGGATCAGAACGAAATGAGCAATCTTTGTAAAGGACCTTCCATTCATCATTCCTGTGAAGTTTGGTTGAATTTGCTTCAGTGCTTTCAGAGGAGTAGATGAAAATGTGATTTTCCCATAGGGTCCTATGTTAAACCATGTTCTGTGCTAACGGCCATGTTTTTCGTCGGATAGGAACGAAATGAGCCATCTTTGTTGAGGACCTGTAGTACATCATTCCTGTAAAGTTTGGTTCAATTTGCTTCAGCCTTTACAGAGCAGAAGATGAAAATGTGATTTTTCCCATAAGGTCCAATGTAAACCTAAGTTCTGCGCTGGCGGCCATGTTTTTTATCGGATCGGAACAAAGTAAAGGACCTTCCATACATCATTCCTGTAAAGTTTGGTTGAATCTTCAGTGGTTTCAGAGGAGTAGATGAAAATGTGATTTTCCCTTAGGGTCCTATGTTAAACCATGTTCTGTGCTGGCCGACATGTCTTTCATCGGATCGGAACGAAATGAGCATTCTTTGTTGAGGACCTTTAGTACATCATTCCTGTAAAGTTTGGTTTAATTTGCTTCAGCCTTTTCAGAGCAGAAGATGAAAATGTGATTTTTCCCATAGGGTCCAATGTTAAACCTAAGTTCCGCG
>MJUU01002465.1:347926-358907 GCA_002080025.1 Modiolus philippinarum
GAGGTTACAAGGGTTACACATATGGAAATTGAGGTTACAAGGGTTACACATATGGGAAATCAAGATTACAAGGGTTACATGCATGGAGATTACAGGTTACAAGGGTTACATGTATGGGGAATCGAAGTTACAAGGGTTACATGCATGGGGAATCGAGGTTACAAGGGTTACATGCATGGGGAAGCAAGGTTACAAGGGTTACACAACATGGGAATCAAGGTGACAATGGTTACACATATAGGAGACGCAGGTTACAAGGGTTACATGCATGGAGAAGCGAGGTTACAAGGGTTACATGTATGGGGAATCAAGGTTAAAAGAGTTACATGCATGGGGAATCAAGGTTACAAGGGTTACATGCATGGGGAATCAAGGTTACAAGGGTTACACATATGGGGAATCGAGGTTATAAGGGTTCAGCATAGTGACTACAGGTTACATGGGTTACATGCATGGGGATTGATGGTTACATGGGTTACACACAAGGACAAAACAGTATACAAGGGTTACTCACATGGTCAGTACTGGTTACAAGGGTTACATACGTGGGGAATTGAGGTTACAAGGGATATATGCATGTAAAATCACCACGATTTGACAGACCATTACAATGTTTCTGTTTCACAAATGAGAACATATATCTTTGGGTAGATCCAGAGTTTGTTACCGGACTGACTAACACCGACTGTGACAAAATTGGACTTTTCGCTGGCAGTGTGACGGGTGCCACGCGTGGAGCAGATCATGCTTACCCTTCCGGAGCATCTGATGATACCTCAGTTTTAATAGGGTTCACACTGCTAGTGCTTTAGTTTTGTGGCGTTTTTGTTCATTTTTGTTTGTTTGTTATATCTTTGTCATACTGTCTCAATACGTGTTGCTGTGAATTGTCGTGATTTTGGATTATGATTTTAGAATTTCCCCTTTCCTCGTTCTTGCTTCGGTATTCGTGTGCCGATGTATCATCTCCGATATCTGAAGCAGAACGTTTACACCAGTCTTAATACACCTCAAGGGTTACAACATGGGGAGTCGAGGTTACAAGGGTTACATGCATGGATAATCAAGGTTATAAGGGTTACATGCATGAGGAATGAAAGTTACAAGGGTTACACACAAGGACAATACAGGTTACTCACATGGTCAGTACAGGTTACAAGGGTTACATACGTGGGGAAATGAGGTTACAAGGGATATATGCATGTAAAATCAAGGATACAATGGTTAAACACACATGGAGAATTGAGGTTACAAGGATTACATTCATGGGAAATCAAGGTTACAATGGTTACACATATGGGGAATCAAGGTTACAAGGGTTACATGCATGGAGTATATGTGAGTTTTGTGTCTCACCGTCAGTGCATTGTCAGAGACCTTATTGCTACGGTCAGCCAAGTGGCAAAACTTTCACTGAATCAAAGTCAAGATTTACAACCCACGCCTACATTCTATTACCTTAAAAAGACTACACAGTATATACATAACAAACAAAAAAGGTTACAATTGTATACAATGTGTCTTTTTAACATGTTATAACTTTATTTATTTGCACAAATAAACCCTAACGGGTTAAAGCAAAATATAAACAATACAATGACATACAAATTCACAAATTGTTTACAACATATATAATCATGATAACAAGAAGATTAATTATATTTAATGAAGTAAAATTGGCCAATGTTGACCTCATTTTCGCAGTTCTACAGACCGCTTTATATAGTCAACAACACTGGACAATATTCTTGTATCTGGATTCAAGATTTTTTTTAACTTTGATGGAGAATCAAGCTGGTTAAAGTCAGTTACATGATTATTTATGTTTTCAATGTCTTATATTATTGTAAATTTGACAATGAAAAAAGAAGTGTTCTTCGTTGTCAAGGACATTACAAGTTTTGCATATTCTTTGATTTCGAGGTATTTTCTTATATCTTCCTACTTCTACTTCAAGGTTATGATCACTAATTCGAAATTTTGTGATAAGTTAAAATTTTTTAATTGTTTTAGGTATTTCTCTAGCTTAAAAGTAGTTTTCAATCCTTTATAAAGATACAATTTTGAGCTATCGTCCAAATTCTAGTGTTCTGTGACATATCAAAAGCATTTGACCGGGTCTGGCATTCAGGGCTACTTTTAAAACTTAATGCATATGGAATCAAAGGAAACTTATATAAATGGTTCAAAAGTTATATTACGGACAGAAAACAGTGTGTTTTTGTAAATGAATTTAAGTCTCCATTACGTCCAATTTATGCAGGGGTACCGCAGGGTTCTGTTCTTGGCCCCTTGCTCTTCTTATTATATGTCAATGATATAGCAGATAGCCTTATAAGTTTAACAAGACTATTTGCTGATGATACGTCTCTTTCTTATACAAGCCAGAGTCCTCTCACAATAGAAGATGTCATGAACTGTGATTTAGAAACAATATCAGTTTGGTCCAAGAAATGGCTTGTTAAATTTAATCCAAATAAAACAAAAGCGATAGTGCTCTCCAATGCAAATAATGAACCTAATATCGATATTATATTTGAAGACCAAATTGTGGAAACTGTTGTATCACACAAACACTTAGGTATTACGTTTACTGGTGATGCCAAATTTCATACCCATATAGAAAACATTATCAAATCGGCCTGTTCAAGATTAGGAGCTTTGAGGAAATTAAAATATTTATTGAGCCGAAATTATCTTGAACGTATATATTTTACATTTATTAGATCTATTTTAGAGTATGCATGCGAGTTGTGGGATGGGTGCAGTCAACAAGATTCTGATAATTTAGAAAAAGTTCAGTTTGAAGCAGGTAGAATTGTTACTGGTTTGCCTGTATTCTCTAGTCGAGAATCAATTTATTTTGAAACGGGATGGGAAAAACTGTGCAGTCGACGAAAAGTGCGAAGACTTAATTTATTTTATTTGATTCACAACAACAGTGCTCCAGAATATCTTTGTGATCTATTGCCTCCACTAGTTGGTCAAATATCTGAATATAATTTAAGGAATAGCAATAATTATACGTTGCCTAATTGTAGATTAGATATTACGAAAAAATCATTCTTTCCCGCCACAACTGTAGATTGGAACCAACTTGACCCCGTAATAAGAAATTCTAGAAATATCAGTATATTTAAAAGAAAAATAAAACCCCAAACAAATAAACCACCCAAATATTTCAATTATGGTGATAGGCACTTGAATATTATTCACACAAGACTAAGAAATATGTGTAGCTCCCTGAATGCAGACCTGTACAGAGTTAATCTAAAACCAAATCCTTATTGTAATTGTGGACACCATTCAGAAGATTGTTTACATTATTTTCTGGAATGCCCTCTTTATATTGATATAAGAAGAAAATTATTGCGAGAACTTGACATATTTGATGTTAATATAGAATTACTATTAGCTGGTGACGAAAACCTTTCGTATGAAGAAACTATTAGAATTTTTTCAAGTGTACAAGATTTCATTAAAGGTACCAAACGTTTTAATCAATAATGAAAAAAAGATGATAATTTGCATTCACTCCAGTCTTTTTAGTCTTTTTAGTCTCTATGGTCTTTATTGTGTTTTTCTTTTCAAATAGTTTCAGTAATTTTTCCTTATTTCTATTCCCTTTTCTTTTTTTTTTCTTCAATTTGAAATGAAATATATTTCTAATCTTTTTTTACATTAATCAAAAATATAGTCTCTAATTTTGTTGTAAAATATTATTTGTTTATATAATCTGTGTCGCCATTGCATGCAATGTAATTTTGTGTTATTTATTGTAATAGGAGAGGACTTCTTTTAATGTTGTTATAACTTGTGTCCAATCCTTTTTGTAAACTAGTTTATTAGTTGCAAATAAAATATGTTTAGTTAGTTAATCGTCCAAATTCGATAGCTTATTGATAATTACTTTTTCATAATAATCTGTGTTTGAATTTTTAAAAACTTGTTTTCTTGAGTTTTTCAACAAGTTAGTAAATGGTCTATCAAAATCTATGAAGGTTTCTGGATTTAACTCAAGTTCTTGGAAAATGCTATTTGCACAGGAATACCATGTGTATATGCCTTCATCTGCTAAAGTTTTATTCAAACTAAATGCTTCTTTTATTAAAGGATTTATGTTTTTAGAATTTATTCTAGAAAAATACATTAAAATTTGAGTTTTAATGAAAGCATCTAAAGGTACCCTTCCTAGTTCTGATTTAGCAGCTATATTGCAGGATGTCTTTCTAACACCTAATACTAATTTACAAAATTTAATATGTATTTTTTCAAAGCTTAATCTATCAACCAATGTTAATATATCACAAATGGTACCATGTAATCTTGATCTAGTTAAGGCTTTGAATATAGATTGATATTCATCCATATACCAAATTTCACTATTGTAAACTATAATAGGTCTTATCAGCATATCAAAAAGTTTGCATGATAATTCAACAGATACATGTTTAAACTCTGACATATACTTCTTTAACGAAAAAAGAGCTTTTAACCCCTTTTTTGATAATTCCAATATTGATTATTTAAATTTTCCCTTCCTGTCTATAACATTTCCAAGAAAATTATATTCCTCCACTTCATTCAGTGGATTGTTCTTATAAAGTATACTTCCATATGAATTATCTTTTATATTATTATTTTGAAATACCATCACCTTTGTTTTTTTAATATTTACTGTAAGTTGCCATTTATGACAATATTTTTCTAGGTTATTCAAAGCAGCTTGAAGACCTGATGCAGATTCTGAGAGAATTATTAAATCATCTGCAAAACTAAGACTATTGAATTTAATTTGCTCTAAATTTACAGGGTGACAAGAGGCATCAAAGATTTCATGGAGATCATTTATAAAGCAATAAAACAGGGTAGGGCTTAGACTATCCCCCTGTTTAACACCCCGTTCTATGTTGAAAAAATCTGAATGTTCATTATTTATTTTTACAGCTGATTGACAGTTATGATACATATTCCGTATTACTTCATACATTTTTTTACCTATATTATTTTCCTTTAATTTATATAATAATCCATTAATAAAAGCTTGGGGTTTAAACTTTGACTTCTGTTCAGTAAAACTTTTGCCACTTGGTTGACCGTAGCAATGTTTTGGGTGGAAATTTATTTAAGTGATTTGAACATTTGTTTTAACTCGTCAACTGAAGTCGTGTAACTTAGAATAAACAGTGAAAATTGTTTCAACACTGACATGAAAACAACCTATTGTTTTTTGTTAAATACTTTGAGTCCACATTGCTTATTTTTCCTGAAAAGTCTACTCCTGTAGTCAGCCCTTTTAAACAGAATACAATGTTGCTGCAGTCAGCCCTTTAAAGAGAATACAATGTTGGAGTTCAGTATATAAATATAGAAAAAGGGGGAGGTAAGTATTATACGAACTGTTGTTGGATATAAATAAAAATTCTAACAAATTTCTCTGCAACTTCTACAAACATTTCTAAATTATTACTGACATGTAGGAATTCTTGTTTGTTTTCACTCTGCTATTTCTTTTACATTTTTCAATATTTGTAACACTGTTTGTTAGTAAATAAGTGTGGCTAGTACATTGTAAACTGAACATGCTTGTTCATATATTTATTTATTCCTCTTTTAAGATATCTCATAAGATTAATAAGATATCTTATTTATTTTACAGATATATTATAACTCTATGAGATATCTTATAAAAATAGTTTATAAAATGTCTTATAAACTTTATAAGATATCTCATAAAATATAGAAGATATCTAATCAACTTTATAACATATAACAAGAGGTTCCCAAGAGCCTATATCGCTCACCTAGGCCAGTACTGACATACAGTGCAAATAACCTAAATACTTCATTAAGGGCCTCCTTTTCAAGTATGTTAATAGACCTTGATGTTAATTGCTTCAAAGTTTAACTTTATTTTTTTATGGCAACGATTTTGGATATGGTAAAGACTTACTGGTCACCTTTATTGAAGAGGACCAACTTAGGTAGGAACAAAAAATCACAAACCCTAGGACAATGGTGACTCAGTTTTGATTCTAATTGGCCTTATAGTTTCAGAAGAGAATATCATTAAATACAATGGTGACTCAGTTTTGATTCCAATTGGCCTTATAGTTTCAGAAGAGAATATCATTAAATGTGTTTTTTACCAATAGGGTATAATGTTAAACTATTGACTTCCAATGACCTGTTGTAAACAATTTTGCCTAGACGACCAAAAATGTTGCCTAGCAAAAGATAAAGTGCCTGAATCATATCATATCAAGGAATAATGAATGTTTTAAGTGATATTAGAGAAAAACCCTCATCAACAGATGAACTGTAGACCAGAAAATAAAAAAAGACCATTTAATAAGTTTTTAATCAAATTATGTGGAAAGGTTGTATAAAGAGTAGAAAAAAATCATATCTGTCAATATATAAAACTGGTCTATTTAAAACAACAACAGTAGAATACCGAAGGAACAAAGAAGTGACATTTACAAAAATCGAAGTCCAAAGGCTTGGCCAAAACGAGAACACAGAAAACAATGACGCCAGACACAAAACAATGACGCTAGACAGACACAAAGTACAGAAACAGAAATCACAACATTCAAAACAAAGCACTCACAGTGTGAACCCAGTGAAACTGAAAGTAACATCAGGTACCCCGGAAGGGTAAGCATGTCCTGCTCTGTTAATAGCACCCGTCACACTGTGAGTGGGTCAATCCAGGAAAATGTCAAAGTCGGTAGTCAAATCCGGGAAGACGTGAATCTAGCTGAAAATGTCCACTTTCATTTGGAATACTGACATGTCATATCTTTCAATGATGTTATGGTGACGGCCATAGAATTTCTTGAGGGATGAAATTAACATAGATTGAACAAATCCCTGACTAAGCAGCTTTTGGGACTGTGTTTTTGCTCTGTTCAAAAGATCACTGTACAAACTACACGCTCGACAGTAGTCAATCAACTGTGAAATGTACACTCCATAGGCCGGTCAGGTAGGTATATTGCTGCTAAGAAAGGGAAAGTTCACAATTGGGAAATTAAAATCATCACGCTTATCATACAGCTTAAACTTCAAACGTCCATCTTCGTCAATATACAATAACAGATCTAGGTACTAAGCTGAAGAAGGCGTTTCAGTTGTTTCTTTAATTTCAAGCTCATTGGGAAAGATCTGATGTAAATACTCCTTAAATTTAGGATTATTTAGAGAAAGTACATCGTCTATGTAGCGGAAGCTGAAATTAAAGGACTGGGCTAAATATTTTTGTTTTCTTTGAATAAGCCCTTGTAAAAAACTCAGTGGCCTCATACGAGTAAAGGATTTCTAAATAGAATTTTTTATACTCCAAAAGTAATTTACACACGAGTTTTGATAAGTTTTTCCACAGTATTTTATAACTAACTCCTTTATAATAAACGGGTTAATGCACTGCTTAAATGGATTGATAAATTAGTGGTAGAACAGTTACTCGATGTCGAAATAAAATGATGTTTGTAGGGATTTTTATAAGAACCCAATACATAGTAGGCAAAGTGTTATCTTTAGGTGGAACTTGGAGCATTTTAGTATCCTTGTAATGTTGTTGGGTTAATGTTTTTTCGTTAAAATTAGTACCTTTGAAAGTGTTTGACTCGTTTGTTGGAAATCAATATAGTATTTCTTTCAAATACTTGCAATGCTGTTTGAAGCTTTATTGAAGGGGTACACACACATATTTTTTACCAAGATCTTCATACTAGACCAGTAGTTTTAGAGAAGATCTTTGAATGTCTTTTTCGAAAGGGTACAATCTTAAACTATTTTCCCAGTACTGGCAGCCATCTTGGATAATGAGCAAACATGAAAACATTATTTTACAGGGGACACCTCATGGACCTAATAGTGGCCAAATTAAGTTTAAATTGGACATGTAGTTTCAAAGGAGAAGATGGCTGAATGGTTTCCATAGGGTCCAATGCTGGAATATGTTCGCTGCTGGTGGTCATCTTGGATGAAAAAGGAACCTAACAAAAACACTACTATGGACTATTAAAATTGTCCCCACGTTTGTTTCGAATTTGCCTTGTAGCATTAGAGGGAAAATCTCTGAATGTGTTTACCTTAATGTCAAATCGTAATCTCTGTATCCTGCTGGGTCCTATATTGGATATCGGGCAAACGTAAAAAAAAAAACACTTTTTTAAAAGGGTGACCACCAAAAGACTTTTGTAGCCATTTGGGCTAGTGGTTTCAGATGAGAAGAACTTTGAATGAAAAGTGGACGACTGACTGACCTCTGACGCCAGAAGCTCATCCTGGCTAAAGCCAGATGAGCTAATTAAAACTATCGAGTAAAGGATGATTAATTTGATCCTGTGAAAGTTTGTTTAGAGTCTGACTTACAATTATGTAGAAGTTGCTGATGTTTTTTGGCTATCTGAACTCCAAAACAGCAAAATCATAGGTTATCAAGCTTAAAAAATAACACATGGTAGGTTGAATTTGAATAAAATCTATGGAGATTATGGGATTATCCCTGTAGAAATTTGGTAATTTTAATTTAAAAAAACCGGGTACACAGGTTTATATTTTGGTACTCAGCATTCTAACAAAATCTGAAAAAAACATGCAAAGTTGTTGTCTTGAGTATTCATGATCAATGCCTTTATATAGCTATGGAATCTTGTGCAGTTCTTTGTGTCTTCATTCTCCAGTTCTCTCACTCTCCATACAGCAGCTGCACTTTTATTCTGTTTTATCTTATTAATCTTATTCATTACACATAACTGGCCATATTGATATAATTTCTGAAGAGAAAAAAGGCTTATCATGTTATTTTGAAACCCCAAGTAGCTTGAAATAACATTTTATTGGACCCTCTCTGCCTGGAGGCTCTGTATAAAAGTTGGACATTTAATAGCATATAATAGCTGTCCATTGCTATCCAATCAATGTTTCTTTTTCTTTATATGTAAAACTCATGTAGCCCCCTGTGGGCCATTAATTTGATAAATAAAATATGTTCTAATATGTTCTATGTTCTATGTTCTATAATATTTTATATAAATAAATGCTGAGCAATTTCTCATTGGTGGTAATAAAACACTGGCTAATGATCAGTTTTATGACCCTCTTCTCAACAGGTGGTCAATTTGAATAAACATGTTGATTTCCAGGTAGATGTACCTGTCTTAAAAATTACCTGTGATCTGTATTTCTATCTTTCATAATTTTTTTTAATATAAGGCCCTATCAAGTTAATTTGTAGATTCTCATCCACCTCTAACAAAAAAATCTGGGTCGGGTGGGAGGGTTTTATTTTATATTTTTTACTGATTTTCAAAAAAATTCATAGGAATTAAATGACAATTTCTGAATAATTGAAAATAAAAAAAAATTTATCCTAGAAAAAATGGGGCGGGTGGGGATGAGAATCTATTAATTAACTTGATGTGGCCTAATGCTTTCATTTTTATAAAAAAAAGAATACATTTAAAATTTATATTTCAATATTTTTTTGTTTTGTACTAGAAAAGAATTTTGGTATATGCTGGTATGTACAACTGAAATAAGTTTTGTTCACAATCAGGAATAATTATTGTTTAATCAATTTTTATTAATCATGGCATATATATTTTCCTATATAAAAAAATAATATTTTGCTATAGATGCCTTGTGTATTATTGAACAAAACAGTTGAACAAAATAATATAAGCTGACATATTTTGCTCATTTGATTTGGTCTTTTCAAGGTTTGAAATCATTATGAAGAGGTATGGCCATTTACTTGTGAGTGAATTTATTTCACTCAGCATACTAATTTTGAGTTTCGAAAACTGCTTTTACAGGTCATCTGTTATACACTATCAGGACAAAATCAATTCAAATACATTTTCGTACATTTGGATGAAAGATTCAGCCACTGAACTTGCCACTTGAATGCAATTTTGGCAGATTTTGACAATTTTTGTAGGATTTTGTTAAAATTCGTTGCATAGGACATTCAGAACCAAAATATACTAACTTCCAACTTCTATTTCGAAGGGCAAATGTTAATACGTTCGCAACAGAAAATTGGTTTTGGTTCTCAGTGTCCTTTCAGTAGTACCATCCCCTCAAACACTGTAAAATAGCTAAAATGGACACAACGAAAAGGCTATTTACCGAGGCTATTTATAGCCATGTTGGACAGCTTATTAGTCGGAAAACATACAAATGTGGCATATACACATGTATTGATTTTATATCTAATAAGTACATGTACCAGAGACCACTTTGAACGATTTTCGACAAAATTCGAGTATTCTTTGTTGAAGTAAAGTTGTAATATTTTGCGTTCATGTTAACGGCCATAAAATTTTAAGAAAATGTCAAAATCGATCTTATTTTTTTTTCTCTACACTAAGCATCCATTTTTTTTTCTCAAATTTTGGGGCGGGCGGGCACATTCTATTTTATATTTTTAATCAAATTTTGTGACAAATGCTGTCATTTTGAAATAAATTTACCCAAAATCAATATAAATTTTGGAGGGGGTTAAAAAAAACAGGGCAGGCGAGGATAAGAATCTAGGATATTTTTTGAATGTAGGACAGAAAGTCACAGGACAAAAAGTCACAGACAAAAAGTCACGGACAAAAAGTCACAGGACAAAAAGTCACAGTTTAAATTAAAATCATTTAAGACAAAAAGTCACAAGACAAAAAGTCACAATATAGAAATTTTGTCTTTTGAACAATATATTAGGATAAAAAGTAACATTTATTTGAATAATGAATAAATAAAGGGAATACATTTCCTTCTTTTTAATTTTAAGTATAGCATGTATGGGGTCATGTTCTTGACTCGCCATTTTGTTTATTCAAGACATAAATCTTAGGAATGTTTGTTCTATCATTTCCTTATTGGGCACTGACATGCAGTAAGTGTTACTATCATGACTATTAAAATAACATCTTTGAAAATAAATAATCATGAAGGCCAATTATTTTACATGTATGGC
>MJUU01002465.1:360189-370364 GCA_002080025.1 Modiolus philippinarum
CCCCCCCCCCCCCCCCCCCAACACCTTTGACCCCAATTATCTTGAAAACGGTAAGAGATACCAGAAATCTGTTGGCATATGTAGGAAAGCATTCATTGAGAGGAATCTAATGGAAAAAATCCCATCGAAATCGGATAAAAAATAAAAATTTCCCACACGGACCAAATTTTGGTGCAATAAATTCTATTTTTAGAAATTTTGACCTTGACCTTTGACCTACTGATCCCAAAATCAATAGGGTTCTTGCCCTTCCCTATTCCTTCTATCTGTATAAGTTTTGTTTCAATCGGGCAAGGGATACTCAAGTTATCATCCGGAAACGACATCCGGAATGACGGAATGACGGAAGGACGGAAAGGCGAATTCTATAGTCCCCCGCTTTCGCGAAAGGCGTGGGACAAAAATAATAACACCCTGCAATTTTGTAAGAGTGAACTGAAAATGACATGTTATGACCACGGTGAACTTTCCTATAGAGGAAATTAATGCTGGTCTTAGTGCTTATACACATATGTACTGGGACACTTGGTTTTGTATTAATTCACAAAATTTATATTATCCCAAAACTAATTGGGACATTGGGCTCAGTATGTATTGTCTAAGGTTTTGAGTAAATTATAGAGAAATCATAGATTTTTTCTTTATTCTATGGTTGACATAAATAAAATGAAAAAGGTAAAATTCCAAGAAAAGTAAGAGTAAGTCATATTCAGAAATTGAACGGGGTATTGGAATTATATCAAGGGAAGATAGATCTGAGAATAATCTTAAAATTGTAACACATTTTTTTAAATAAAATAATTAAATCACCAATTACCAAATATTGAAAAAATACAAATCAACAGGGACTATAGTCCCTGAAATCAACTTCTCCTCAAAATATGCATTATATTATAAATTTTTGGCTCCAGTTGTGTTTAATACATATACATAAATAAAATTCATTTTGCAATAACTCTTTGTCTTAAGACTCACTTTCATGTTTTTTTTCTTCCATTGTTTATTTTTTTCCCTGTGAATATAGCTTAATGTGAAGTGCTTGATCATTAATTATCATAACTTTGACAATAAACAAACACAGGTCAGTATGTACCCTGTATATTCTACTGAACCTGTCCACCTGTAGCTCAACAAACAAATTTAAAGAGCTATGTAGATTTATTTTAAAAAAAGGAAGTCTGCTGAAAACATTTAAAGAAACTGGATTATCTTATTTAATCACATGATCAAGGTAACATACTATAAAATTGTGTTAAGAAAATAAAAATGTAAAATTATATAATTACATTTTATTATATGTCTCTGATAAAAAAAACAAACAAAAACAAAAACAAACAAACAAACAAAAAACTACCCCTTAAATGGTGATTCTGAGATCAGTAAATATAACCTTCATTCCTCATGCATGTAACCAAAGGTCACTTATGTCTGATTATACGTCCTTGATGTATTACAGTAACCCCAGTGTAACCTCAATTTTCCATGCATGGAACCCTTGTAACCTCAATTTCCTATGCATGTAACCCTTGTAACCTTGATTCTTCATATGTGTAACCCTTGTAACCTGGATTCTCCATGTGTGTAACCCTTGCAACCTCAATTCCTCATGCGTGTAACCCTTGTAACCTTCATTTCTTATGCATGTAACCCTTGTACCCTTGATTTTATATGCATGTAACCCTTGCAACCGTGATTCCCCATACATGTAACCATTGTAACCTGCATTCCCCATGCATGTAACCTTTGTAACCTTGATTATAACCCTTGTAACCTCGATTCTCCATGTGTGTAACCCCTGTAACCTCAATTCCTCATGCATGTGACCCTTGTAACCTTCATTTCTATATGCATGTAACCCTTGTAACCTTGATTTTATATGCATGTAACCCTTGCAACCTTGATTCCCCATACATGTAACCGTTGTAACCTGCATTCCCCATGCATGTATCCCTTGTAACCTTGATTCTATATGCATGTAACCCTTGTAACCTTGATGCATGTAACCCTTGTAACCTTGATTCTAACCCTTGTAACCTCGATTCTCCATGTGTGCATGTAACCCTTGCAACCGTGATCCCCCATACATGTAACCATTTTAACCTGCATTCCCCATGCATGTAACCCTTGTAACCTTGATTCTAACCCTTGTAACCTCGATTCTCCATGTGTGTAACCCCTGTAACCTCAATTCCTCATGCATGTAACCCTTGTAACCTTCATTTCTCATGCATGTAACCCTTGTAACCTTGATTTTATATGCATGTAACCCTTGCAACCTTGATTCCCCATACATGTAACCGTTGTAACCTGCATTCCCCATGCATGTAACCCTTGTAACCTTGATTATATATGCATGTAACCCTTGTAACCTTGATGCATGTAACCCTTGTAACCTTGATTCTAACCCTTGTAACCTCGATTCTCCATGTGTGCATGTAACCCTTGTAACCCTTATTCCCCATACACGTAACCATTGTAACCTCCATTCCCCATGATAAACCCTTGTAACCTTCATTCTCATGCATGTAACCTAGATTCCCCATGCATGTAACCCTTGTAACCCCTGAAGTCATGGAAAGGAGAGTTATTAGATATTCCTCAAGTTGCCATGCATGTAACCAGTGTAACCACTTGTAACCATTGAAGTAATGGGGGTTACAAATCTATACCACGTCAATCTGGTGCATATTTTGTGCCCTATATGCAAATTTACATAGTATAAAAATGTTTGGAAATCTCATATTTTAATAAGGGGAGGTAATTATAAAGCAATAATATAGAACTGGACATACATTCTCAACAAAAACCTGTAGGTCAGTCTTTTTTTAATCAAGGTAGCACTAGGAATATAAGAATCTTACACCAGGGCAAGGGTCAGACAGAAAAATCTCAGAACCCAAGGGTAGGATTTCAAGTACTCAGATGAAGCTTGTGGAGTCTGATATGTGAGAAATCTTACCCGAGTGTGTCTCAAGATTTTTTGTTTGACATTCTCACCCTTAGCATCTAAACAATCAAACAAATCCCTGTCAAAACGCCTAGTTGACATCAGTGAATTACTTCCCTTGTCACTACCTCATAAACTATGGAGCATGCCTCAGAGTCAAGGGTTATTACAGTCCCAACAATTTAGGGATTTATGATGTGTTTTAATTCAAATTTTGCCATTCTGAGATAGTCAGTAACAATTTAATTCACTTTTAATTATATACTTTTTAATTCATGAGGATTAAGCTGTGTATATTGTTATAATATAAAAACTGGAGGGAAAATATGCACATACTAGTAGCTTGTCTTTATACACCCTCGTGTGTAAGACATATAGTCTCTAACATTGTTTCAAGTTTATACCGTATATTTCTCACTTCGAGATAGTTAAATTTTCACATTTTAAAGTTCGAAGTTTCCCCGAGAACTTTAAAATGTGAAAATTTAACTATCGAGATGTGAGAAATTATCGTAATAAACAGGAAAACAATGTTAGAAATTGTTTCTCTAATTTCTACTCAATTTATTTGAAGTAAAGCGATCTTCGTAGTCTCCAGTCTCATGCAAGTATGCCACCATTTTGTTGCTATCATTGTTGCTATGTGTATCATTGCGCCATTCATTGAAATGGGTGTTGAATATAATATTTTTGACAAAAATGTCATATTATCAATAAATTGAGTTATCTTAGTCATAAAAATGCAAAAACCATTTCGATATACAATGATGCAGGTGTTAATTTCATCAACATCCGGTTGCACTATTTCTAGAAACTGACACAAGACATTTACATGATTGACCAATCAGCAAGTGAGATCAATTTCCAAACATATGTTGTTTATTAAATTCATCTAACATCATTTGGGAAGTATTTATTTCTAACAAGAATTAGAGAAAGAAAAATCTTACACTGCAAAATCAATGGATTCCCTTGTCCTAGGTGGGAGAATGACTGATCACCTGATTGACTCAACACATATCAGACATTTACAACACAAGTAGACTTAAAGTGACTGAATTGTTGGCCCAACACTGGACAGGCATTCTCAGTCAAAACCTTGTGTTAAACAAGATGTGTTTGTGAAATACTACATATGCCCCCAGATTCTACAGTAAAATATATGAAAATATCCAACTTTACCCCTTTTTGACCCCTATGACCTTGACCTTTGACCTAATTTTTTTTTATATTTATGTTCCTCTTGACAAGACCTATACAATTGCCAGGTATCTTACATACTAGTAGTTCAAAAGTTGTTTATTACCATAAAAACACCTAGTTTAACCCCTTTATTCTGAAACGAAACAGATGAAGCCCCTTTGGGCCTCTTGTTTATTGAAATGGTTTTTTATTGCTAAAAGTATTTGTTTAAACATGCTATAAAAAAACTTACAGAAAAATACTGCATCAAGATCTGACAAAAAATTGAAAAATTCATTTTTTTCCATTTGTCCCCCTTTGGGCCTCTTTTTCTCAAAAACAGTAAATACTACCTCAAATCTGTTGACATACTTCAGTTGCCCAATTTTATTAGCTATAGCACAAAACAAACCCAGTCTCAATACAATGAATAAAAAGGATTCTACAGTCAAATATGTGAAAACAGCCAAATTCACCCCTTTTTAACCTCTGTGACCTTGACCTTTGACCTGACCTAATTTTTTTGCATATTAATGTTCCTCTTGACTAGACCTATACACATGCCAAGTATCAAAAGTCTACCTTATATAGTTCAAAAGTTATAGCCAAGGTTAAAGTTTCGGATGCACAGACAGACGGACAGACAGCCCCCGATCCTCGATCTGGGGGCATAAAAATAAGACACTGAATCAACACATCAAAGTCATTTGCAATGCAGCACAGACATTTTCAGTCCAAAAATGACAGACTTTGGTAAAAGCAGTCAAAGTATCAGTTAATGTAATCAAAATCATTGTTATTGATGTATCAGATATATCTGATGCATAAACATTCAATATCTAAATTAAAATCATGGTGTATTTGGGTGAATAGGAAAAAAGTCAATTTTGTCTTCAATTGGAATACAAAATTGGGATGTTTTGGTCACTATATCATGATCAAATGAAAGGATATGATATTAATGCATATTGAACAGTTATATATGAAAATCAGTAACTGACACCCCACTGTCATGCCATGGTCAACATTGTCTTATATTTTCTATGTTTTAATTAATTGTAATGCCATAACCATTTAATATGAATGTGTTTGAGCAATAAAATATTATTATTATTATTATCATTATTGTTATATGACCTCTGTTTTCTGACATCAAAGTACTGGATTGACCAATCAGATTTAAAGGATTCAATCTTACACCCAATTATAGCAAAGTGTAACAATCCTTATTCACTAATATAATCTAAAAAAAAATTAGTTTTTAAATTGCAATATCTTTCGGTGTTACAAAAACTATGATCTTGAAATTTGGATATGATATTAATATTTAAAATATATTTTCCAAGTTTTATTAATATAACTTAAAAAATAAATGAATTGTGACCAGAGAGCATGTTCCTTACTGAAAACCAGTGCCTCCTCGTCCATGGATCGAACCCTACATGCTCTTGACCCTTTGCTCTGTAGCTAGCCTCTCTATGGAATGAGCTAAACACATGCTAAAGAAATATTCCATTAGCTTAGTCAATTTTTACTGGCTATATATCAACTACCTGAATACAACGAAGGTATGCACCTCTGTGACAGAATAAATTTAAAATGAAGTTACATATATTTATATACAGGCAGGGAAGTAGTTCACAAAAATTGTCTCCCCTGTAAATTTGTTTACCTGCCATCTCCTCAAATAAACAAGGCGTGTGATGACACAGCCACGGTAAAAAAAAATCAAAATTTCTAATATTTGCGGTATTTTTTTACGTTTCACTTACTATGTACAGTACAGAAAGAGTGGTACCGTGAAAAATCACAGTATTTGACATGTCCCACCCTGAGAGTGATACTGCATAACTTTTTCTCTGTTAGAGATATCTTCATCATTTTTTCTGCATTTAAACACATCACTCTCAATACAAAAGAGTGTAGGAAATGATCTCAAACAGGAAAAAGGATATTTAGATCCACTCTCAGATTGGGGCATGTCTATCACAGTGATTTGTCATGGTACCACTCTTTCTGAACTGTATCTAATGCTGCAACAATCGCTGTATGGTACAGATATACGAGAAATATACAAATGTGGTTGATTAATTCATAAAACATTGTTTTAAAACCAACTCTATCTGATTGTCAAAACTGTGTGATAATAAAGAAAAATATCTAGCCACCCTCAAAAGGCATGGGCGGAATCAAAATTTATGAGTATTATTAAATATACAATTATTCATCTTATAGACCACATGAGATTGATTTCTGCACATGGCCTTTTTCAGGATCCACATTTTTCAAGTTTTTAAGTAGGGAGAAAATGGACTTTTCATTATAGTTTTAGCTCGCGAGTGATTTGTACTCACTGTGAAATAAATATATGGGGCAATTAAAGGGGCATGTATTACTTTAAGTATTTTCACTGCGTTAAATTTCAAGATTTTCGGACATGTGTTAATTAGTATTTGAGGTGTAATATAAGGGTGGTTACTATTTGGTATTCTTTTAGAGATTTTTTGACAGTTTCCTATTTATACGAAGTTGATTCCTGAAAGATAACTCGGAAAGAATGCATAGGAGATAAAAATTTGATCGTGTTTGAACTTTTATTCTGGAGAAACGCTACGAAGGCGGACATAAAAATTTGCACATGGAATAACAGGGATATTGACAATCCCTATATAAAATTTGATCAATATCTAAAGATGGCCTTTTTGGGGATCCACTTTGAAAGACAGACACTAACTTGATCTTTTATGCCGATTTGTGCATCGTATATGCATCTATATGTTCATCTGTGGTAATCTACCTTGTTTTCATATAAATTCAAAATAAAGGAATGAAAAATATTAGTATTTTTTTCATTGGAAATAACTTTTGTAATTATGCATCTACTAGTGTGGTTAACAATGCAAAAAGTAACATTTCTACATCATTTAAACAAGAGCTCAATTTCTATTGTTCTATTTCAACAAATTCCCCGCCTGTATAGTCAAATATTGATTGTTTCACTGCCAAAATTACATGTATGTTAAGTATCCGGATGTCTAGATAAAAGAATTGCTCAGCCACAGGCATTTGTTTCATAAAAAATGTTAGTCCCTCCTTCACTTCTTTCACAAGAATCATAGGTATCGTCCAAGTCTTAACTATGCCCCTGTCAAAACTGTGCCCATCTTCTTTATTTACATGGCATTAGTGTGTGCTTTTGATTACGTTGTCACATTCGGTTTCTTAGTGTTCTAAATTTAGATAGTTGTCAACCAAGATGAAAAAGACACGTGGAGATGAGAATAAAACAGGTAAATATGAAAAAGTATTAGTTTTCTATCAAAATGTGCATACTTTATTCATGATAACATTATTAGAACTAAAAATGCCTTGTCAAAAATACAGATTTTGTCAGAAATCTGTCTTCTAAAGTGACAGGAACCTGTGGTTTATTAACTTTCCATGACCTAACCTACTTTGTCTATTTTTGTGAACAGTCAGGGGAAGCACTAAAACAAGTGATCATTCAGTCACCTTTAGCAGTGACTAATGGAAAGTATGGGTTGTCTCTCTTGATTTTCCCTCTTAATCATCTATACAAGTGATAAGGTAAGCACTTACAGAATTGATTTAGGTTTCCAGTGGCTTGAAAAAAAAAGAGTTTTTACGTTTTAAAGATAGACATCGATTTGATAGTATCTTTGTAATTTTGTTTTCCATAATTTAAGCCGGATGACTACCACTACATGTACAAACACAAAATCTCTAATTTTATCATGTTTATAGGAAAATCTCTAATAATTAGATATTTTACCTCCAAAATAAGATATTTCCTGTAAAATTAGATATTGACTCAATTAAATTAGATATTGACTCAATTAAATTAGATATTGAAGCTGTTAAATTAGATATTGATGCTGTTAAATTCGATATTGAAGCAGCTAAATTAGATATTGATGCTGTTAAATTAGAGAATTGCAAGTTAGGGAATTACAGGGATGTTTCTGTTAAATTAGGGATGTTTCTATTAAATTAGAGATGTTCCTGTTAAATTAGAGATTTTGCTGTTAAATTAGAGATTTTACGTGTAAAATTAGAGATTTTGTTTTTCTAGTATACAGGGACTCATTTACTGGTTGTCACTTTTATGAGTGATTTCATGAATTTTCTTTTCTAAATAATCACTTATATGAGTGATCATACAGCTGAACACAAGGTTTTTCGGGCCCCAAGAACAGTTGTTTTTTGTCCAAGAACAGTACTTCTTATTGATTTATCTTAAAGCTGAAACATCCTAGTTTCCAAAATAATTATCATGGGCACCAGGAAAATCCATTTTCACATAGAAAACTGACTTTCAAAATGACCTAAAAAATACCAAATTTTGCCAAAATATTTAATTTCTCTCAATATGGCTTCCTAATTTTGCATATTCCATAGCTTACATGTACTTGAATATAACAAGAAATAATTTACATGACTTTTCAGAGCAAGGCATTTTATCAGTTTGCTGATTTATGGTTGTTCAGGCTTTCCACGAGAAAAACTCTTTAATAGAGATTTATTCCGGCAGTGTATTCCTTCCTTTTGGATAAAATGCACTAGGGTAGAATATCCACAACATCTAAATGACCAATCACAACAGAATACTGACCATGACGGAATAAACATCCAGGTAGAAATACAATTAAGTTGTTTATATACCCGGAAATTCTGCATGCTAGAGAGAAAGTTTGTTTAAACCTGCACCAAATAGTGAAATGGTTTGTTTTGTTTGCAGTTGGTTTGTAATTTTTCAATTTTAACTGTGTGTGTTTGAATAACTTTAATTATAGTTCAATGTCTGTTTAACTTGGTCACATACATTTCTTATCAAATAGTTGAACCTAACAATACCATGAAATCATTTTCCTTAGGGGGAGTAGTTTGGGCATCCAAGAATAATTGGACAATAATTTTCCTGGATGGTTCTTGGGAGTCCTTAGACTCTGGGACTAACATAATCGTTCTAAAATTAGTTCATGAGCCCCTGTGGTGTGCTCAGCCACAGCACAGGAGCCCTGAGGAGGCTCAGCCCAGTTCAGTGTGTTACTGTCGTATATATCGTGCTACATGTATATTCTGCCTTCATTTACTTTGGGCTAGGGGACCCACAACTTTAGGGTGGTGATTTGTTTGCACTAACATTTAGCATTGTTTAGTCGGTAAGCTTTGGTTAGGGCTAAGGTTATGAGTTAGGGTTAAAGTTGAGAATAGGGCTAGAGTTAATTAGTGTCCTGTAGTTAGTCACTTAGTGTTTAGGTTAGGGGTATGATGCAGTCTTGTAAGTCGGCACACCTAAACCTTTACCTTTCGATTCGTGCTGTAATTCTTCACACTGTTGTTTTTAATTCTCGGCAAACTTAAGATGCATGAATTAACTTTCAAATCATGCAGTTATTGCTATGTTCCAATGTCTTCGCAGTCACAAAGCAAGACTTATCCCCTGCTGTTAATGGGGCTTAAGGGTATAAAACATGGGTCATAAAATAATTAATGTACCTGACTGGTGTGGTGGGGCGTATAACATTTACGCCAATTTTAGAAATTTCAAATGTTTCATTTGCGCAGATTTCATTTTTTCATTTGCGCCGATTTTTATTTTCACATGACACAAATAAATTACATGTACTATGCATTAAAAGAAGAGATCTTGGTTAAACCTAGAAATAAGCGGTATTAAATACCGAAATTGTATTGATGCATCATTTATTGTCCGTTTGATTTCTATAGACCCATAATAAATAAAGGGCTACGCCGAGCGCAGCATGATACGACCGCAGCATGTCGATCACTGAAATTTCAACAAAAGTAGTTCAAAGTGAATGTGGACACAGTAAAGAGCTTGACACAATAATTAGATGGACACAAAAAGAAGCTTGACAGTTATTAGCTGGAAACAAACTACGGAAAAAATCAACCCTTTTGATCACTTATTGATAAAAAAAACTGTAAGAGCTATGCAAAATATGTTACTATCAACTAACACTTTACATCCATAGAAATAAAAAAAAAAATCCATCGAAAT
>MJUU01002465.1:370529-397091 GCA_002080025.1 Modiolus philippinarum
ATGAAAAATAAAGATTTGACATATTTAGAAAAATTGCAATTTTGGCCCCTTTGACCCCTTGTAGCTCGGAAACGGTAAGAGCTTCGCCAAATCCGTTTGCATACTTTTGAAAGCTTAGATCAAGGGGAATCCAAAGAAAAAAATCCCATCGAAATCCGATGAAAAATAAAGATTTGACATATTTAGAAAAATTGCAATTTTGGCCCCTTTGACCCCTTGTAGCTCGGAAATGGTAAGAGCTACGCCAAATCCGTTTTGCATACCTCTGAAAGCTTAGATCAAGGGGAATCCAAAGAAAAAAATCCCATTGAAATCCGATGAAAAATAGAAATTCAACATTATCTGCAAATTTGCAATTTTGGCCCCTTCGGCCCCTCATAGCTGGGAAAGGAAACAAGTTACCAAAAATCTAATAGCTGAGTGCCATATTAATTTTTCACAAGGAATCCATTGAAAACAAGTGATGACCCTAAAAGATGTCTCGCCTGTCCCTGCTGGACTCTAAATTGATTTGAAATCTAAGTGAACTAATCAGAAAAGTGAACATGCTCACTAGACTGTGAAATTGAGGTCAAGGACAAAAGTCACCTGCCAGACTGACATGTACTACCCAAGACCAACCTACATACCAAATATTATCAACCTACCACTTCTAGTTATTGAGAAATGGACTTAAGCAGAAAAACTTAAGGTGGCCACTAGACCATGAAATTGAGGTCAAGGTCACATGACAAGTGTCAGACTGGCGTATACCCAGATAAATCTTGCTATAGGACAAATATTGTGAGTCTAGAGGCTACAGTTGCTGAGAAATCGACTTGAATGTAAAAATTTAACAAAGTCACTGAACCATGAAATTGAGGTCAAAGAAACATGACAGGTGTCAGACTGGCGTGAACCCATATAGATCTCCCTACAAACAAAATATGACGGGTCTAGGTGTAACAGTTACTGAGAAAAGGACTTGAATGTGAAACTATGTCGCAGATTTTCTAAGTTCACTGAACCATGCAATTGAGGTCAAGGCAACACGACAGGTGTCAGACTGCCGTGTACCCAAATAGATCTCACTATAGACCAAATATGACAAGTCTAGGTATTATAGTTCCTGAGAAAAGGACTTGAATGTGAAACTATGTCGCAATGTTTATGTGCTTATTGAACCATGAAAACAAGGTCAAGGTCATCCAAAATATATGCTGCTGGAAAGGTCATCACTTGGTGGTGCTGTGGACCAAAGATGATGTTTGTATGTATTACCCTTGAAAAGTTATGAAGGTTTTAGAAAAAAGTTTACGCCGCCGCCGCCGGATTGCTATACCTATGTCTCGCTTTCAGCGGCTTTCGTCGCAGGTGAGACAAAAACTGCATCAAAATCAGACTTAAAATAAAAAAAATAATTCTTTTTAGATTAGCCCCTGTTGGGCCCTATTTATCTCGTGAGCGGTACATGCTACGTGAAATCCGTTGGCATACACCAGATTGGAAATTTCCTCAGGAGCACACTGAAACAAACCCCATCAAAATCCAATAAATAATAAAGATTCTACAGTCAGGGGTGTAACCTATTTAAGTTATCAAATGAAGAACTTTTGTGTAACTGAATTGAGTGATCATGTATTTTCAGCAATAACTTATTTAAGTTATCTAATGTTGATTTCTTGAAAATGTCCAACTTTGATTACAAATTTCTTTATGATAAAGATTTTTCTAAAGAAAACAATAGTTTTTCCCATATGGTTTGGAATCTTAACTGTGTAATTATCTATCAATTATAAATGCGCAAAGAGAGGAAATACATGTGCCAACCCCCATAAAGATTGGACCCTTGGGAAATTAAATCTCAATTATCTTTGAAATGGTTCATCAAAATCAATTAAACTGGCCATTATTAGATTGAGGTAAATTTGAATTACTTAATACATGTCTAATAATAGACTTAACTGTGACCAATAAGAAAAAATTTCAAAAAAACGGAATATAATGTAAAAAAGACCTCAATAACTGAATGAAGTTATCAACAGAGTAATGTCCCTTGATTAATAAAACAGTAACTCATATAGGTTATTGCTTCATAACTGGTATAAGTTATTTAAAAAAGTCAGTAAATCATAGTAACTCATTTAAGTGATTTTGGTGATAACTTATTTAAGTTGCACCCCTGACTGTTCTACAGTCAAATATGTGAAAACACCCAATTTAACCCTTTTTTGGCCCCTAATTCTGAAATGGGTGGGGCCAAAAACTAAAGAAAAAAAACATTTCTCAAGAATGTTCCAAGAAACATCATACTAAGATTTGAAAACAATCCGTCCACTAGAACAAAGGTTATGCTGTCCACAGACACGAAAATACCTAATTTAACCCCTTTTTGGTCCCTTTTTTGCCTCTTTTTCAAAAACGGGTTGGGCAGGGAACGCGAAATTAAAACCCGGGCTTAAGCTTGTGCCAACAAACATCATGCTAAAATTTGGTAACAATCCGTTCACTAGAACCAAAGTTATGCTGTCCACAGACGCCGACAACGACGCCATACCATAATATGACCGCAAAATTTTTGCAGTCGTATAAAAATTAATTGAAAATCCAAATTTCATTTTTTCTGTTCATATATCTATTGAATGCACTCACACGAACTCTGACTATTGAGACATGTATAATATTCAAATGGCTAATCACATTATTCTTTTAAATTTACATAAATGGCACATGGTTTTGTTTTTGTTTACACAGGAAGGGCCATTTATTCTTGTACACTGAACTCCCTCTGTGAAAATCTTGCATAGAAAAATAAATTAACATAGGCACCTAATGGGCATATCTTTAATATGGGAGAAAAAATTCTGAAACTTATAGTCATAATTCCTATAGGTGCATTCAATAGATATATGAAAAGAAAAAATTGAAAAAATTAAATTTGGATTTTTAATTAATTTTTTATGGTGGGTCTATAGAAATCAAATGGACAATAAGATATACTTCATTTTCGGTATTTTGTTCCTTTTTTTACTTTTATTTTTGAAATGGCAAAAGTTGAAAATTCCAAGACAAAAGTTGGAACTTAAAACTTGAGATTAAAAAAAATTAATAACTACGAAAGACTTATATCAAACAATTCTGGGGCAGGGACATTTATCATCATATGATTCTGCCTGTACCACAGGCACTTGTTTCATAAAAAAATGTCAGTCCCTCCCTCTCTGCTAGGAAGAAGAGAGGGAGCGACTGACATTTTTTTATAGAAGAGATGGAGGGACTGATATTTTTTTATGAAACAAGTGACTGTGGCCTGTACTGTATCTGGCTTCAATTTCATACTGAAATTCATATGTACAAATCTTTACATTAAAAACAGAAAACATTTTCTCCTTGTGCCCAAACTTATAAGATGCGCCGACTTCACGACACTTGTTGCATAAAAAAATGTCAGTCCCTCCCGTGGAAGAAGAGAGGGAGGGACAGACATTTTTTTTAATGAAACAAGTGCCTGTGGCCGACTTAGGAGACTCGACTGTATGGTTAGCCTATCTAAGACAGGGTCCTCTAAAGTAAACTTAGGCCGCACATTCTGGGTATCTTTATACGTAGCTGGTGTCACGGAGGTGCATACCCGAGTTGTATTCAGGTAATAGATACAATGTATATAGCCAGTAAATATCGACTGAGCTAACAGAATATTTCTTTAGCTCATTCGGTAGCGAGGCTGGCTACGAAGCAAAAGGTCCAGGGTTCGATCCCCAGACGAGAAGGCACTGGTAGTAAAACAATGCTGATTTTCATGTACGGACTGACCCTCCGGCCACATTGGCGCTCCAACTAAAAGACCCACAATGAATAGAACAAGAAAACTAGCCGGGCACTGGCAGTTGTAGTGTGTGAAGAGTCATCATACTCGTGATACTGGCCACGGCCATTATGATGACTCTTGGTGGGGGGAATGTCACGGAGGTGCATAACTTAGTTGTATTCAGGTAGTAGATATATAGCCAGTAAATATCGACTGACAGGCTTTCCGAAATGTGCCGGTCCATCGGTCCTGACCGGCATTTTTGAGTCTGGACCGGCAAATAATTATCCGTGTCGGACCAGAGGACCCGCAAGAGATTTCATCTGTCCATTGGTTGTTGCCCCTGTTTATTTGCATGTCAATAGAAAATGTTTCAACCGGTCTTTAAAGTATAACATTCCTTGATTTCTTTATTAAATTTTTGCTTTAGAAAAAAGCAAAAAAAAAAAATCGGCTGACTTCCGATTTTGTACATCAGAACCAGAACGGAGAAAACACGATTTTTTTCCGGATTTTCGTCATAATGGTCCGGTAAGTTCACTTTCGGTCCGGCAAATTTTCTTGCTTGTCGGACCAAATGACCGGCAGAATTTTTCAACTTTCGGAAAGCCTGGACTGAGCTAACGGAATATTTCTTTAGCTCATTTGACAGCGAGGCTGGCTACGAAGCAAAAGATCCAGGGTTCGATCCCCAGACGAGGAGACACTGGTAGTAAAACAATGCTGATTTTCATGTAAGGACGGACCCTCCGGTCACACTGGAAATGATTTGTGGCTAATCCCTTTTGGGATTCGAAGCCAGAGATGTTTTTTTGATATTGCCTGCCTCCAGGCAATATCAAAAAAACAGCTCTGGCTTCGAATCCCAAAAGAGATTAATTTGTGGCCAGAGGCACTTGTTTCATAAAAAAATGTCAGTCCCTCCCTCTCTTCTTCGGAAGAAGAGAGGGAGGGACTGACATTTTTTTATGAAACAAGTGCCTGTGTTTGTGGCTCTGTTTTGGCCCAATATTGCCAGGAAAAGTACAAACTACGAAAGTCTGTTTCGTGCACACCACCTCGTGCAGCTTCAGAAAAAATGTAAACTTCCGGAATGAAGGTTTAGCTAGTATCTAGCTGCGGGACCGTAGCTCTTATGGTCCTTGTGCTAATTTTTTGATAGTTGCGGTCCGCCAAATCAGAAAAAAATAAAAGGACCTATAGAGCTACGGTTCCGCAGCTAGCTAGTATCATGAAAAGGATATTTTATAGTTATGTTTATTTCAGTTTTTGAAAATGATAATTTGTTTTTAAGATAATAGAAATATTAAAAACGATAACAAGAAGTCTTAGGTCAAGAAATAGGACATTATAATGAATGTAAAATGTGAAAATTAACCTTCAAATTAACCAGTTCCGTATCATTATTTTATCCTTTTCCGAAGATGCTGATTCAAAAATACAACAAAGTACAGGTTTACTCAGATCTATTCATGAAAATGTGTACTTGTTTCTGATATGATTCTGCTTCAGCCTGACACAGTACAGAGGACAGTATGTAGCACAGCCCTGGTTTGTTAGGGACCGACCATTTAACTTGAAAAAGGGGGATGGGGCTATGGTTTTTTTCTAAAAAATATTTTGGTCCCGATTTTATGTGTAAAAAAAATTGGCTGCCAAAATGATGAAAAGATATTTTCTGAAGGAGGCTTTCTGCCCCAAAAATAATGTTAATTTTGGAAAAAAATATTTTGTTGATACATGTAGGGGAAGTTCGGACGGTTTTTGGCTTACCGCCTTTTACCGTTTCCCCGATAGCCGATGTCTCTGTCGACGCCGTATTATAATGAAGGAACACTCAAGTTATGTTCTGAAAATTCTTTCAATGCTAACTTATGATTGGTTTAGCCAAGGATAAATTAATAAAGAAATCTTAAACGGACCACATACGAAAAGGGTAATTTCGGACATGCATCGTAAAATTTCGGACAGGTGGTGGGAAATTTCGGACACACCAGAAAATTGAATATAAGGAGTATTTAATGTCTCTTTATCTTGCAAATGTCTCGTTCTAATGGCAAATAAAATTTTTGTTGTCTTGTTGCCTCGGTAGCTCTTCTTACATTTTCAAATATTAATGTGCCGTGGGTCAGACCATAATTATTTGAGTTTTACGTAGGGAAAAAAATAAATGCTTCTAATTGGTTAGGGTGGTTGCTTACTGTGCCATCATTGCGGACGTTGTACCTGAATGTCATACGTATCGGACATGATTGTTCTGAAACACCCAATGTACTACGTGTACCTGGTTGTGCGGCAACATACTGAATAGGACAAATTCGGTTTTGAATGAAGACAATGGCAGGAAATCAAACAGAGACCATTTAATACTGAATGCGTCAATCACCATGTCAACAACCAACAGGAAATCACACAAAAACGCAAGGGATCTGGGTTTCAATGGAGTTTGAACATGAGGCTGCGATCTCCTACACTAGGGCTACGATCTCCAACACTAGAGTTTCTGGATCCAACAGTTGGGCCCCGGGCTTAACTCACAGGGCTCCTGGCTCCATTCACAGGGCTCTGGGTTCGACTACCTTGGGTATCCGGACTCAACGAACATGGGCTCCGGGCTCCAAGAGAACTGTGTAGCCCATGTTATTACCCCGATATATCAACATAAAAGCCTCGTCTGATATCAAGACTTTGATTAAAGATATAATTTAAAAGTCGTTGTGAATAAAACATAGAACATGCCGAAATTGCCCTTATTTTTGTTCCTGTATATGGCTAATAGACCATTTGCCAATTCAAACGGAATTCCCGAATTTGACCTCGCGTTTTACAAACTTGGACAAAGGGAAGCAACTCTAGACCGGACAAACACGGTTAGTTTCCAACGTAAACTAACCAAAATGTAAAAATTATTTTCTCTTGACCTGTAAGGATTCCAAACCTCGACTTTGGTGAACTTTATCAAAATAATATGACCTTTTATGTGCCTGTTTGATTTGCTTTATATCCCAATAGATTTCATATGCCAGAATGCTGATTTATAAGGGTTTCTTCGGTAAATGTGACAACCTGTTCGGTGTCACGTGATGTTGATTGAGTCAAATTTTTAAAGAACGGAACCAAAGTCGGTAATTGGCAAATCACCTATTCAAACTAACAACAATTTGACTCGTATAAACTGGAATGTCAAATTGTATAGTGTAACGTGTGCAGAGCAGTCAATCACTACCCTTCCGGAGCACCTGATGATGCTTCCGTCCCACAAAACTTGTGCTCATTTGTGACGGTTTTAATCGGCGTGACTAAGTTTTTTTTTTTTATATTCCACGATATCTCATCATACATAGTAGTGCATAGGTCATTACATGAATGGTTTTCTGATTGATAAAGATCCATTTTTGACAACTTGTAAGTCTGCTAAGATCTTAATTAATTTGAGACATATTTTTCCTCTTTCTTTCAGTATTCTTTGTCATTTTGAAATTATCAAATTTTTTTATTCAAGATCGATTTTAATAAACAGGTTTTAAATATAAATTTAAACTAAAATTATGTACTTTGGCCGGTGAAATAAACATACAAATATGCCATGCCCGTATAGAAGTGCATATCTATTATAAGTTTATATCATGCATTGAACCAGCTAATATGATTATTTAGATAGTGTCGAAAATCGTTGAACGACAAGCGGCCTTCTGGCCGCGCCGTTCAACCATTTTCGACACTATCTAAATAATCATATTAGTTGGTTCAATGCATGATAACATTTTTGTGCGGTTATGCAAACCTGTTTGTGTTTAACTAAGAAAACGACAATTACATAATGACCTACATTTAACTACACGATTATACACATAAACTCTATGTCGACTGACCGTGTGAGTCTGGACAATACACGGCCGAATGATGTATTGATTTTTCATGTTGTATAAAGTTTAAATGGCATTTTCGAAAACCTTTGAAAATGAATGCAAATAAAATATTTTATATAATTTACATGTTATCTCAAGTATAGATGTATTTCACATTTTAATTTTTTAATGTAAATATCAGGCTGAAATTAGTTTTACATTACGTGGAAGTAAACTATGTAAAACTTTAATTTCGATATTTATCCATGCTAACTGCATGTTTGTGAATTATTTCCTTCTGTACAATTCTTATATGTACGCTTTTGAATGACTTTGGCCTATGTGAAACACTACATTATCATGATTATTGATTGTCTTGTGTAGGGCGGACATGGTTATTTAGCAGGTGGTTAATCAGCCAATAGAATCCAAGTTTACATCCGCATAACCGCACAAACCTTTTTATCATTGCTAGCGTCTCAGGGGAAAAAAATCAAACGCATTTAAATCCCAAAACTGCTTTTCTCTACCTCAAAAGATCCATACCCCATCATTATCATTTATATTTCACGTACTGTCCGTAATTTTACGTCAAGCATATTTTACGGTAGTAAAACTTCTGACGCTTATTTTTTACTACTTTTTCAATTAAAAAACACAATTCCTTAAATTAAAAACATGTTTCTGGAAGCAAAATGCATACTTTCCATAAAAGCAATGAGTACAATGATGATTGGTATAGATACTATCGTTTAAATGCTTCATTCAATCTTTGGGTTTCACCTTAAAATATTTTGAAAATTGTCGCTCTTCAACTAAAGAGCTCGGAACGCCGCTTTCTTCCGAAGCCGTTCCCGATATTAAGTTTTCGAATACAGATATTTTTAGAAATCGGGGATTCCTTTATTTCCATGCAAGCTGATAGGGTGTCATATTGCGTAGTAGGCGTGTCAGAAAAGAAACTACGTTTTTAATAAAAGTGTCCGAAATTTGGCACCTGTCCGAATATTGGCGAGCCTCCCCTAGATCTACACATGAAGAAAATTAATAATTTTTTTCGCGCAATTCGCGAAAAAAAATCTGTCCGAACCCCCCCTTCCAGGTTAAATGGTCGGTCCCTTACGAAATAATATTATGATCTATTATACATGGGTTGCACATCTTTTCCAATCCGGATTTGACTCGTCATTTAGACGAGGTCATCTAGGGTCAACCGGAGGAAAAATGACACCATCCAACGTTGGAGCAAGGGACTGATATTTTCTACCAATGAATCTTACGTTGTTATTCAACATATTGGTAAAAACTCGTTTTCAACTAACAAAGAAATCCACGAGGAACATTTCCAACCCACAAAAAACGAAACTTGAATGGAAATGAAGAAATTACTATCTTCGTCTATCATCGTCTTAGAATCAGTTTTGTACCAGATTACTCCTTGTTTGGCTAAAATAATGAGCGATCCCGCAAATGTGCAATCGGTGTATAGCTTCAACCCACTTAGACCAAGTTATCTGTCATTTACAAAGCTACTTATCTTTTACTGATCTGACTTTTTATTTCTATTTTTTATATTTAGGTCAGTAAAAGATAAACATAGAATGATAAAAGTAGCTTTGTAAACGATAGATATAATTCGGTCTACAACCCACTAAAGTTGAAGCTATAATATTATTTCGTAACAAACCCCTGTGATATAACAGGGATTTGAAACATTTATATTTCTTATAATTTCGGGGTCGTGGCAGATTTACCTGTAAATCGTCATATTTTTTAGCATTTCTCTGTTAAAACATAGGACATTTTTAGTACACTTTACATCTACATTTTTCTACCAATTTTAATACAAAATACATCATTTTATATAAAAAAGATTGCTGCAAATCATAGTATAATTTTTGTAAAATAAATTAATTCCAAAGTACACAAATTTTGCTTTAAAACTTGGGATTATTTTGGTTTTTTAAGAAATATACTGCGAAATTTTACACTTCATGACATTTTTTTTTAGTAAACTTTCTATTTTCCCAAAATATTTACTGTTAATTTCTTAAATGTGGTTAGTAATCATATTGCTTAGAGAATTGATCAATAGGTTGGTGTCTTTGCCTAAAATGTTTACAAAAGACATTTAAATATTCCTCAATAGGTTAATGATTTTTTTATAGGTCAGGCATTTAAATCACTTTGGATGAAGCATGGTGGTCAGCCAAACTGAACAAAAATATTCAATTTAAGAATTACTGTAAAGTACATCTCAACTATTACCTAGGTTTTGAAATATCAAGGATTAAGAGGACGGATAAAATCAAATTATAGTACTAGTGATTTAAACAGTACACCGGGTTAATTTCATAAATTTATGAAAAATGCATGTTTATCCTCAAGTGGCCTTTCCAATGTAAGAAAAGTTTGGGTGAACTTGACTTGTTTCTTGTTGAAATTTACATCAGGTAAACTGGTCCATATCCAGGACAAATACAATGAATGGGTATTTGAAATTGACATCAGGTAAACTGGCCCATATCCAGGACAAATACAATGAATGGGTATGTGAACTTTCTTCTTTGAAGGTCAAAGTTATTGAGAAACCTTAAGTGTACATTCATTAATAGGAAAATTGTTGTAAATCAAATTCTTCTTGCAGATAATATTACTATTTACACTCTCATTATTTATTTTCTGTTGCCCAAATATATATGTTAATTTATCTTTAGGCTGGCTGAACACCTCTCTTAATCAAAAGGAATTTTAAATGTCAGACCTATAAATAAAATCAATGACCCATTGAGGAATATTTTAACCTCTTTTGTAAACATTTTAGGCAAACACATCTACCTATTGATTGAATGTAACAACGATTGATTGACAGACCAGTATTGTGAAAGTAACTATAATGCTACAAAATTTATGATTGAAAAGATGAAACTTCGATGTGAATCATAATGTATTTTTCTTTAAATTTAGTTGTAAAATACACAGGGAAAGGTTAAGTGTTTGAATTCCAAAAATTATTTCTAAAAATTTCATGAGCGTGGTCACATCAGTCCAAATTTATCAGCACTGTTCAAAAATTTTCCTGCGAAAATTTATATGGCTATAAAGCCAATACAAAGAGCTTTATCCTGGTAAAATTTCGTAATAGTAGGATGGAATTTGACATGTAAACTAGCAAGTTGAAGTTAGCCAATTTTCTTTATTTTCATGTTCTGACGCTCATTAATCATAGATAACTGTCATTTGTTTATTGGAAGGTTTCTCGATAATTTTACGACCTGCTTTCACAAGAAAACAACCCATGGTGTATTTATTACCCATTTATAATTAGGATTTCATTTTTGTGTGAATGAAAATTTAATATTATATGTGATAAATCAGCTTTTCGGCAAAATTTTCAGAATAATTTTATCATGTTTATGTTGAGTAAATCAAAAGTTACAGCTGAAAATTGTAGCCGGGACACCGCTTTTTATTCGATCAAACTGGTTTGTTAATTAGTTTCAAATCCCTGTTTATATTAGTCCCAGCTTGGAGGTACTATCAATGTATGGTCGATTGAAAAATCAGTCAACCCTACATTGATAGTATAATTACGGAAGCGAATCCCTGTGGTCCATCCATCATGTCCACAAGAGTCGGGAATTTTATCAATATTTCATTTCAAGTTAAAATATGAAATCCACACATTGAAGTTTCGTGAAACTTCAATGTGTGGTGCTTCATATAGTTCATGAAACTTCAATGTGTAGGGCTTCATATTTTAACTTGAAATGAAATATTGATAAAATTTTCGACTCCTGCGGTCCATCAGGCCAGAGATAAACAGAAACTCCTTGTTAATCCTATATAAAAATCGGTATAACACACATGTGCGAGATTTGCTGTGAGGTTAGTGATTTTCAATTCCCAACACATGTGATTTTAATTAAAACTATACAGAAATGTCAAGAAATGTTTTATTTATTGCATAACTACAAATTGTCATGGATATTAAGTGTAATATCAGGTTAACACAATTATTAAATGACAATGCATATGTGAAAACAATAACATTACCATCGGAACATTATGCCAGTACAGGTAAACTCCATGAAACTTACAAGGAGTTTCGAATCTACAGTTGCATCATGGGAGTGAGTTTACATGCATGATGTTAACGATTTCAATTAGTTGCTAAGCTCTGTATCTACAGTTAGCTCAATACAAACTGATTCTCTCTCTCTCAACACTTGAGTATTTTCCTGATGGAACACCGCAAAACATTGAAATTCACCAAAAAATACTAGGCGTTGTCTTGGAGGAATTGTACGTTTATTGCCTTGAAAACCAAAACCCTCCCAACACCGCGAAATTTATTTACCTGTGTTTCTGTGAACTTTTGCCGGTAACCACAGTTGTTAATTAGCAAGTCATTGGCATTTCAACAAGAATGTTTTAATAAAAATTATATTTTTTTCCAACATATGTCCAAAGGTACAATGTAGTAATTAAATGTAAAAAATAAATTTGTTTTTGAAATAACTTGAAAAAATCGGCATGAAAATCCCAACAGATTCTACTGACTAATTGATAGATCCACATGGTTTGGGAAATAAAATTGATACTTGTTTTTACTACAGAAAGGGTAAGCAAAGTTTTAAAAAAATAAGGAAACATACAAAAAGATGTAATTTTGTTCATAAAAATTATGTAAATCTATTTTGTCGCATATTCTATTTGAAGACATTTACCTGACGGTGATAATTGATTCACTTAAAATGGGATTTTCCGACAATCTTGAAAATTTTACTTATAAAGGGATGAATAAAACTGAAGAATCTTGGTTAGCAGGATATACACTAAATCTTTAATTATTTTTAGAGGTTTAATTTTTGTACATGTGTAGGTCAAACATCTATATTTATTTGTTCCTGTTGAACAGATTATCAGATACCAAACTGACAGCCACCCAACCAATCAATTACATATAATATCTGTGGGAAAAAAATCTTTGGTAAGTCAACAATAATTTTTTCACTTGTGCAAAATAAATATACATTGTGCACTCATTCTTTAGTATTATTTTTCACTCTGAGGCCTTGTTTATTAGCGAGTTGACAGTTTTTGTTAAATTACAGTTTTCTGTAAGGCCATACAAAGTTAATTAGTTGGTTGTCAGGCCATTTTTTACTGAAATTGATGAGGGAGGGAGGTGATTTTTTTTTTTATTTATATTCTTTATTGCAATCTGTTCATTTGTTAGTTAAAACATCAAGTACCGGTACCTTTTCCCGGCCTCGTTAACATTAGTATCATATATATAAACTTTCAAAATATAAATGTTAGTATGTGTTAGTTAATATTACTACATAACTTTCAATCAAAATACGAGGTATTACATATGAATAAAAAAAAAATATCAGTTTATCATGTGCAATAGAGCAGATTTCAAAATAGATAGCATGTTTTGCAATTTATATAACAAAAGTAACATACAGAATTGCAAAAAAAAAAATCTGAGAATGATTTTCTTTTTCTAAAATAAGTGAAATAAAAGAAAAGAAAAAAAAATAAATGAAAGAAAAAAAAATAAATAGAAAAAAGAGAAAAATATGATGAAAGTAAGTCTGATGATTTTCCATTTATCTTTCAAATATTCTAATATGTTGTTATATTATCTACCAGAAAAACAAAATGTATATTAAATTGAAAAATAGATACATTATAAATATAAATACATACAAAACAAAAATTGTTCATTTCCATAAAATTCAGGATAAAAATCTAAATATACACCACATTTTATTAAAATTTTCAACTTTGCCATTTCTTACTGCTATGTGTTTTTCTAAATTATACTGATCTCTAATGACTTTCTTGAATGCTGCAACTGAAAAATTTTTTTGAAAATATCTTGTGTTGTAAACATACTGTTTAAGACGGAGGAAAAATAAATTATAAACTTCACCTTTAAAAACTTTTGTAATATCTCCAAACAAGACATTTTTAATAGTAAACGGAATACTTATACCATTTGACAAAAGCCTATTATCAATTTCATGAAAAAAATTCTGGACATGATCACAATTCCACAATAAATGTTCAATAGTCTCTGTTTCTTCCTTACAAAAAGTACATGCTGGACTATCTATAATTTTAATTTTACAGAGGAAATTATTTGTAGCTAAAATACGGTGGTTAATTCTATATTGTAACCACTGTAGTTTTGTATTATTTGTGACTGAAAAAGGGAGTTTGAAAATATCTGTCCATTCCAAATTTTCTAAATCTAATATTTCATTCCACTTTTTCTGGCTGTTTGGAATTACTTCAGGTATGAATAGATGATAAATATCTTTTGTTCCTTTTTTTCTTCTTAAAATAGCTTTTATAAAAGATGGAACAAAAGGACCAGAAATTCTATAATTGTCTGGTATGAATAATTTCTTATATTTATTTAATGCTGATATGACACTGTTGTACGTCATAAAATTACTTAAAATATTAAACTTTGTTTGAATATCTTCAAACGACAAAAATGCCCATTGTCATCAATTATATTATTTACAAAAACAATACCATTTCTGTACCAGTCTTTATATAAAACCTGCTTATTATCTATTTTGATATTCTTATTCATCCAAATTGGACTAGATAGAAAAAACTCCCAATATAGATTTTTATCTCTATCTACTAAAGTTGCCATGCATTTAAATACATCATTACAAAATTTATTTTTGATTCTACAAATTAAACTTGTAGTATAACCATTTCCAAGATTAAACGATTTTTCCTGGTCTAACGTAGTGAACAATATATTCTTCCATTTACAATCATAACAAAAAACCTTTCATATCCATGTACACTTTAGAGCTTGGATAAAGGAATAAATATCTATCAATTCAATCCACCATTTTGATATTCCATATGTAGAACTTCTCTTTTCACTCTGTGAACAGGAGAGTTCCAGATAAAAGAAGATTTTTTTAATTATTTCTGACTTTGGATTTGGCAATGATATAAAAAGATGATTAAATATGGGAAGAATCAGAGTTTCAACCACTGTTATTTTTCCAGTGACTGTCAAACTTCTCTTAGACAAAGTCTTAATAAGTTTTTTTGCATGAAGTAATTTATCAATGACACATTATTTTCGAGATCAACATCAAAATTCACCCCTAACATTTTAAAAGTTGTTGCCCCCCATGACAGATTTCTAGTTTGACATAATACCTCATTGCTATATTTTTTCCCTCCAATCCAAACCACTTGAGTTTTTGTATAATTAATCTTAAGTCCAGAAAGTCTAGTATACCAATCAAGTTCAGATAATGCTTCCTCTAATGATTCTTCATTTCCATCCAAAATAAGTGAAGTGTCATCAGCATATTGTGACAGCTTATGCTCAACTTGTGTAACCTTAATGCCTTGAATTTTTTGTTTCCTCTGATTTTAATAGCTAAAATCTCGGCACACAAAATAAAAAGATAAGGAGACAATGGGTCCCCTTGTCTACATCCACAACCTATACTGAAAAATTCTGATAAATTTCCCCCTTGTATAACAGCAGAACTTATATTTTTGTAAAAAAACAGTAATCCAATTTATAACAGTCTCCAAAATTAAAGAATTTCAATACACTTATAAGAAACTGCCAAGATATAGAATCGAAGGCCTTTTAAAATCTATTAACAACAATAGGCCAGGTATGTCATTTTCCTCTGTGTACTGTAATATATCATAAATCAATCGTATGTTATCTCCTATATATCAGCAGAAGTCCATTATTAGTAGAAGTCAGCAACTCGTAATACATCAGTAGAAGGCGTTGTCCCCAGACTACCGCTGTGATTCAAACGAGATTTCGTGCGAGAAGACTAAAAATAGTAGCAAAAAATTCATGGCCAGAAAATAAATGTTGCATTATGGGTACAGTTAATATATGCAAAATCTACAGGGACAATTTATATTCGCTGCGTGTCAATCACTACCCCGTCAGCTTTCAGATAAATATGATAATTAATGACCGATTAATTACATATGTTTCAATATAAACTACAAAATAGATACTTATACGCATATGAAATAAGGAGTTAAATCGGAACTTAATAGAAAAAAAATAAAACAAAAAAGTCCAATATATCAAGTTTTGTACTGTTACTGAAAGTAAAGACAGAAAGTAATGTTTACAAGTTTAAAAATGAATAAGAATGCATTGTTTCTATTCCGACATTTAAAGCTAATTAATATTTTAGATTACTTTTCATGAAGTTGTTAAAATAAACATATTTCGTATTTCTGCAATAATTCATTAAGGAACGGATCCTGGGAATATAGATCTACTTTTATTATAAATTAGTAAGGTCGCAGAGCTTGTCTCGACAAATATTTGAATTTTTTCATGCCGCATAGCAAACAACAAAATAAAGTTTTGTAAACGCTTACACATGAATTATGAGAATCATTACATAAGCACATGGTTACAAATGTCACGTGTGTGGCACCGGTTCTGTGTATTTGCAATTTCCTTATTCCGGATTCTTTTCGATAACCGTTTTTTTTTTCATTACTTTCTCGAAAATCCACATTCACAACATTATTCAGTCAAGGAATTTATCGTTTAAAATGTTTGAAAAAAAGAGTTTAATCTTATATTTTGGCAGTGTATAAAGATTTTTTTTTCATTTTTAAATCTTCATATCGATCTTGCTACAAATCTCTTCAAACGAAATCTTTTTGTATTACTTTCCATTTTTCCTATTTTTGGGGAGAATTCCACTGTGGGTGGGTTGACCAGTGTTGACATTTCTCATTTTCACATGTTCGAACTGTAATGATTACTTGACTGTAATTAATTAACAAGTACTTGTTTTTGTGACATCATTCCATACTATACAAACAAGACTGGGAGGAACCCCCCGTTGACGATTTTACTTATAACGGCCTAATCTGGGGGTTGTCACAACGCCGTCACAAAACATATTGAACGAGTTGCAGACTTGTACTAATAATTTGTCATTTTCCTCTGTGTACTGTAATATATCATAAATCAATCTCCACTTTGTCTGTGTGGACAGATAGAAACTACAAAGCATTTTCTTCTCAATTGCAGACTATTTCAAGAAGCTAGGGAAAGATATATATATACTCTTCAAATTCCGGAAACGATTACAGCACATCTATAACTGTTTGGCTCGGAAAATCTCACTCTTGAGCAAAATAAAATATTGTTTATAAATGTACAAAGCTATATATTAAGTAGTAAGAGATTTACCTCTTCTATAGTACTCCTTTATATTATCACACAAACATATCACTAATTCTGTTATTCATCTTTTTTTTTTCTCAATCTCTTGTCATCTTGTTTACTCACCATGAGCAAATGTATTAATGTAAGGATAGATATATTGGATAGGGATTAGTATAAGACAATCTGTCTTGTTTCAGAATCCTTTTGATTAATTTGTTTACATGTATTTATTTATTTATGTATTTGTGGATTATAATATTTGACAATATGTTTATATCAAATCAATCGTATGTTATCTCCTTATTTATATAAAAATATTATAAATATATCTACCACTTATAAAACCTGTTTGATCCAAGTCAATCAATTTGTCTAAAAACCTTTTTAACCTATTTGCAATGACCCCAGACCCAATCTTGTACACCGTATTCAGTAAAGAAATAGGACACCAATTCTTAAGGAAATGTCTTGGCTTATTATCTTTGGTAAACATGTAATTATGCCTTGTTTTTGAGTGACTGATAATTCCCCTGTCTCTAATCCATAATTTAAAGAATTGACAACAAAATATTTTACATCTTTCCAGAATAATTTAAAAAATTCTGCAGAGAAACCATCTGACCCTGGAGATTTATTATTTTTCATTTTTTGTAGTGTAATACTTGCCTCTTCAATACTTATCTCCCCTTCTAAACTTACTTTCTCATCTTCTGTCAATTTCTTAAAATTAAGATTATTTAAGTCATTATCCAGATCAATAGTTGTTATCTCTACTTTTATACAAATTTTCATAAAATATCTTAGTTTCCTTTAAGATATCAAACTGATTGGTAATCACTTTACCATCTTCTGTCTCTACCTTAGGTATAATTTTAGTTGTAAAATTTCGTGATTCTAAACCACAGAAATATTTTGTTGGCTTTTCGCCCTCTTCTATCCATTGAACCCTTGACCTTATTATCTTACCCTTCATCCTTTCTTTTCTAATATCTTCTAATTCCTGTTTTTTCTCCTCTAAAACCATTATTGATTCTTCGTTAACATCTAATTCTAGACTTTCTATTTCTTTTTGTAAATTAAGCTCTCTTTTGCCCATTTCTTTTTTCTTATAGCTTAAATATGAAATTGTCTTTCCTCTTATTTCCATCAATAAAGTTTCTAGAAAAAGTTGTTTATTTATAGTAAACTGTAAATTAGTGATTTCATCAATATTTTCCAAATTGTGAACAAGAGCACAATATTGTTTCTTGACATAGGTTATTTTTTGTTTCACAATGTTTATATATTCTTGATCATAAAGTAGAGAATTGTTAAACTTATAAAGTCCTTTCCCCGTATAAAAGGATTAAACTTTAATTCTAATACAATCATAGAATGGTCTGAATGATAACTAGGGTCAATATAAAAATCTTTCAGATTTTGCAACGTGTTATCTGTTCGGAGGAAAAAATCTAATCTTGCTTGTTTGAATGGAGTCTTTTTTCTCCATGTGTATCTTTTTAATTCTGGAAAAAGTTGACGAAATGGGTCCACTAAACACCATTGTTCAATAATTTCTAATATTTTTTCTCTTGCATTTGGAATGTTAACATGTAAATAATTACAATAGTCAACATTTGGTTCCAAGACAAGATTAAAATCACCACAAATAATAAAGTGTTCATTTCCAAAATCTTCTAATATATTAATAATGTTTTGAAAAAAATCAGGATCATCTGTATTTAGCCCATACAATGTTAACAATGTAACTTGTTCCTTCTCTACTACAATATCTAATGCTAAATAATTTCCACACACATCTCTTTTTTCTTTTATTACCTTAAACTCAAAATTGTTGTTGAACATGACTGCTACCCCCTAGAATCATGATATATGTAGTGTGTCACTTTGAATGTAGTTCAATGATCCAACTTGATACCAATCATGAAAACTTCAGATAATTAAGTGTTATTGTCTCTGTTTTATATGCCTTTGTGTAATATGTATATATTATTACATCTGCATATCACACATTGGACACGTCATTTGAGGCAATTCACAGTCTAACTTATTTCATTTTCAGAGTCTTTATATGTATTATGCAATGCATGACATTCATAGTACATGTAGTATAACCCATTAGCTTAATTTATTAAATCTCACTTAAATTGCAGTGCTGCCAAGTTTTTGTGAAGCAATTGCACGAGATCTACCAATAAAGTAAAGAACAACAGGAAAAAAGAAAAGATCAACAGGAAAAAAGAAAAGATCAAAGGAAAATGCCGACAATTTCCCCCCCCCCCAAAATGTGTGATTCTCATGCGGCAGGCCTGAAATTGTATGACTTCAATACTTTATAACTACATCAGCATGATCAGAGTTTTTGTTTATAATTTGTTCATGTTGTTTAAAATAAAAAATGATATACTCAGGGAAAAGTCAACATATGTTTAAAACAGACATGCATGATTCTGTGTTTGTAATTTTGGGTCATTGTAGGCATGGTAGTCATATACTGTTATCCTTTGATTTTGAATGGAACAGTATTATAAGGAGTCCAAATCCATAGGGCAAAACAAATTGGAAAAATTGTAAACCATAATGGTCAGGAATTGGGTAAAGGCATTTAAAAAATTGATTTTTTAAACATTTTATTTGGCAAAAAATATCCCTGACCATGTGATATATTGTCAAGTAGCAACTCAGCAGCAATTGCATTTGAAAGGTTTATTACAAGAGAGACCCCTGACTGTATAGTTATTACAGAGCTGTCAAGGGGGTTTGGGTTCCAAGAGTGAGACGAAGGGCGTGTAGGGAAATAGCCTCAAGATTTTAATTTCAAACAGCAAAAAAAAGGAATTTGAAGCCAAAATTTTCTTTAAACAGGGAAAATATAAAATTAGCTTTCATATCTGTGATATTTCCTTTGAAAAAAATGTTTTACCTGTGGGCCTGTAGTAGAAAATGAACGAGTTGGAAGGATGTGCAGAACAACGCCTTATTTATGGTTTTTTATACGACCGCAAAAATTTTGTGGTCGTATATTGGTATGGTGTTGGCGTCGTTGGCGTCCGCGTCTGCGTCGGCGTCTGTGGACAGCATAACTTTGCTTCTAGTGGACGGATCATTATGAAATTTTAGTATGATGTACCTTGGCACACGCGTAAACAGAGGTTTTAATTTTGAGTTGATGGCCCCGCCCGTTTTAGAAAAAGGGGCCAAAAAGGGGAGAAATTGGGTATTCTCACATTTTTGACTGTAGAATCTTTATTAATAATTGGATTTTGATGGGGTTTGTTTCAGTGTGCTCCTGAGGAAATTTCCAATCTGTAGTATGCCAACGGATTTCACATAGCATGTACCGCTAATGAGATAAATGGGGCCCAACAGGGGCAAATCTCAAAAAAAATAATTTTTTTATTTTTGGTCCGATTTTGATGCAGTATTTTTCAATGGATTCCTTGTGAAAAATCAATATGGCGCTCAGCTATTAGATTTTTGATAACTTGTTTCCTTTCCCAGCTATGAGGGGCCGAACGGGGCCCAAATTGCGAATTTGCAGATTATGTAGAATTTTTATTTTTCATCGGATTTCGATGGGTTTTTTTTCTTTGGATTCCTCTTGATCTAAGCTTTCAGTAGTATTCAACAGATTTGGCGTAGCTCTTACCGTTTCCGAGCTACAAGGCCTGAAGGGGTCAAAGGGGCCAATATTGCAATTTTTCTTAATATGTCAAATCTGTATTTTTCATCTGATTTCGATGGGATTTTTTTCTTTTGATTCCTCTTGATCTAAGCTTTCAGTTGTATGACAACAGATTTTGTGTAGGTCTTACCGTTTCTGAGCTACAAGGGGTCAAAGGCAGGGGTCAAAATTGCAATTTTTCTAAATATGTCAAATCTTTATTTTTCATCGGATTTCGATGGGATTTTTTTCTTTGGATTCCTCTTGATCTAAGCTTTCAGTAGTATTTCAACGGATTTTGTGTAGCTCTTACTGTTTCCGAGCTACAAGGGGTCAAAGGGGCCAAAATTGCAATTTATCTAAATATGTCATATCTTTATTTTTCATCAGATTTCGATATGATTTTTTTCTTTAAATTTCTATGTCTGTAAAGTTTTAGTTGATAGTACATATTTTGCATAGCTCTTACGGTTTTTTATCAGTAAGTAATCAAAAGGGTTGATTTTTTCCCTATTTTTTTTCTACCTAATAACTGTGTCTAGCTTCTTTTTGTGTCCATCTAATTATTGTGTCAAGCTCTTTACTGTGTCCACATTCACTTTAAAAATATCAGTGGTCGACATGCTGCGGTTGTATCATGCTGCCCTCGGCGTAGCCCTTTATTTCTTATTATGAAAAGGTGGTTTTTATACTTGAAATCTATTTTTCTCGGAAATTAAAACGTGTGACATTGAAAGGGGTGAGCGTGAGAGCGTGATTTGGTGTTTGAAAGCGCGACTCTCACGCCAAAAGCGTGAGACTTGACAAGTCTGTTATTAATCATGGAATTCCAATTATATATCAATTATTTAACAATTAAAACATTGTGTTTACATTTAAACTTGGTATTACAAATGAATTTAAACAATTATTATACATGTAGAATTACAACAACATTGTTCTATTTTGTTTGATCTTTTAAAAAATTTCAGATGAACAGATAGAATTCTATGAAATTTTGTGGAATTGATGAATTTATGAAAGACAATGAAGTGTTTAGTACCAGTAAGGTTACTGGGAAGGTACCAGATAATCAGAGCCAGAGTCTTTAGTACATCACACAAAGCTGTAGAAAGTAACAATACTCTATTGGATAGTTATGACAAGATCCAGGAAATATTGACCAATAAGAATGCCTTGGTTCATCATCTGTGTTCCAATGTGGTATACGAAGATGGTAACTTTATCTATGTACAAATTGAAATACATGTAATATGATGCACACTGTATGTCCAAAATGTGTCATATTGTTCAGGATGTCAAGCATTTCAAGGTTTAAAAAACATATTAAAGCTGTCTTTGGAACCAAAAAAATGTGTCGGATTTGCCAGGATGCCAGATTAGTCAGGTTTCACTGTAAATTTTCCATTTGTCAGCAATAATATGTTTTTTTTGCATTTTGTAATTATAAAATTCTCCATGACAATTAAGGGTCTGTAAGTCTCTGCCATTCAAAACAACCTTTCTGGTAGAATATTGAATGTATGTTGATTATTACATTCCATTTTTTGTGTAAACATATTACGTAAGACATGTAACTTCTTGGTACTAAAGATGCACCAGAAAGTTTCAAAATTTAAGAAGATATACAGGACATATATTAATTAAAGTAAAAAAGTTTGGGTTTTCAAGATTTTTGTATGGCAAGAGATATATGGGTATGAGTTTCAATCTTTTTATTTTAAATACTTTTTTTCTACTTTAAATCTGACTCTTCCCATTTGTGGAAAATAACCATTTTATAGTAAAAAGTCTCATTTAAAGAGAAGCAAATTGAATATTGTAATAGTTAACTATGTTCATGAAATACATATATGTATATTAATGACTGAAACCTTTAAAGGTTTGATTTGACTATAAAGTTCAGAAATTTGAATTAAATAATTTGATCTGATGTACAAATATATTTCATTTCAAATTTGAAAAATTATCCAACTTTCTGATGACAATTTTACCTCATTTCATTACAATGTGTTTTATGACCTAGAAAAACACAACTCAATGTGTACATTGCATAAATGTTTGGTATCAATAAAGATATTTCTTAATGTTATAATTCCAGAACATATTGTTTCCATAAACAAGCCAGCTGGACTAGCTATGAAGGGTAAATACCACTTATATTGGAATCCAAAATACAAGACAAAAATACAGAAGAAGAGAGATAATTTCAGTCAGGGACAACAAAATGCAAAGAAAGATATCCCGAAGTTTGCAAATAACCAATAAGTTATGATTACATGGTTACATTATTCTATAGAGATGATACATTTTACTGCACATTATTATTGCTCATGTGTTTTAATCCGAGCAAAACAGAAATCATGATGTTTTTATGCCTAAATTCAAAAACAAAAATACCAGAATTCATTTTTGTTAAAATTCCTGAATTTTGAAACATTTTGAAATTTTTGTGCTTTATAGACGATATTCCACTTTCGAATTTTTGGGTAATTGTCAACATCTGACCCCAAATCTACTGGAAACTGGTTTCCAACGTAACTTGAGCGTAATCGGCGAATTCTTATATTTATTTTCTTGACCTAAAACAAAGTGGTTGGAAATGACCGGCCTTGGGTAAAATGTTGATTTATAACATGTTCAGCTATCATCCAATCATAACATCTTTCATATGTTGATAGTATAATTTATTCCCTTTGCCCCCATATAAAGGAATGCCATTTTTACCCTGTTTGACCTCTTTGGCCCACCACTCTTATAGCCAAAACGTTCCGGAATTTGACTTTTGGAAGAACGTTTATTGATGTAAGGAGAACAAGTATGAGAAGAATGCAAGGGGAAACAAATTTTAGGTAGTTCTTGTATCTAAAACTGCATCCATCTTGCACTTCTATTGGAAATCAGAGTTTAACATTAAAAGATTCTAAAACTGATTTTGAACAATTTATAAAAATAATGAAAAATAAAAATGATCAATTTTTTTGCCAAACCATTTAAATGAAAGAAGAAAATGTATTTTTCAATATTCCAAAACAGGTAATTGCTACTGAAATGGATGTTGCCTTTTGTAATTTAATGAAACTGCATTTTGCTTAAAAAATTGTCATTGACATTGTATTATGGAAGATTCTCACAACAGAACTTTTGTATATTTGGAGGCAAATTTAGATAAATTTTTGAAGATGTTGGACACAATTGAATATTTTCATATGAATGAACACTCTATCTACTCCAAGTGAAATTAACACAAATTACTGTGAAATTCATGCTTCAGAATCATTTGATTTCCTTATCAGATGTGGTTGGTGTACATTTTGTAGAAACAAGTCAGACATTTTCTTAAGTCACATGACATATAACTAAACACTTAAGTTACTTTAAATTTATTTCTGTTGATGACCACATTGACAACTAATTAATTAAGAAATAAAACACCGCCATACTATATTGTCATTATAACATGGGCTTGAGTTGTTTTTGCAAATATTTTATCCCGAGCGTTAGCGAGAGGTAAAATATGCAAAACCAACGAAAGCCCATGTTATAATGACAATATAGTATTTGGCGGGTATGATTTATTTCGATTCTAATATGGAAATTTCACCCATTTTATATCCGAAGCGAACAGCAACTATCTAAAGGTTCCGTAACATTTTGATCTTGATAAACAAACTCGTGCACAAAAAAACTTTCCACAAATCCAATAAAAATTTACTTTTGTTTGATTTAATCGCTATTTTAACTGTAGAAAATGACTCAAGTCCTCTTAATCTCCATTAAAACTTTCCAACCAATGCTGCTTATGAACTGGACATTAGGATTTTATTTGTGACATCACAAGTAGGAAAATTAAGTTTGTCCCGAACATTGCCTTTTCAAGTAGAAATAAATTCATAATGAATTTCGGAAACATATTTAATTTAAAATTTGTTAGTGGATGATAGATTTTTACAGTTGTAATGAAAAATAGATTCAAAATATGCAACAGAAACTTTGCATCTTTTTGTGCATGTGCTAAGAGTGATATATTGGTATTATAACATGACTCTATTTACAAAGCTAATACAGGAAGCCATATTAGAATATCTTTTCAGTGCTATACAAAATCAGAAACTAAAATCTAAAGATGTGCAATAGCTGATAGAGAAAAAAAGCCAATAACACAAAGCCAAATTCAGCTAGATGATTCAGTAATAGGCAAATCATGCTGCACACATAACAGAATAAAGTGTGAAAGACCAAAAGCCACACAAAATTAGAGATAATGTAGAAAAATTAAATCTTGCAATTTAAATAGTAAATTCCTGGAAAATTACTGTCAGGGAATTATGAAATCCAAGATGATGAAAAGTCTAGTGAAAAATTTGAATTAGTTTGAAGAAAATAATCAGTCCAGATAATATTCAGATCTGATTTTGATTCGGTAGTATATAGCTAGGTAACTGTTTATCTTTGATATATTTGGTAATTGATAAAAACATGTTTGTTTCAGCTGAGAAGACCATAGAAAATGATGCTAGAATTATAGACAATGTATCACTCTATCAGACTCTACCAGAACTTAGAGACCATTTTAAATGTCCAGAAATGAATTTGGCGTTACCTTTGCCAAGGTTTGTACTACATATCATTCTATCAAACTCTACCAGAACTGCAGGACCATTTTCAATTTCCTAAAATGAATTTGGCCTGACCTCTGCCAAAGGTTTGTACTTCATATCACTCTATCAGACTCTACCAGCGCTTAGAGACCACTTCAAAGGTCCTGAAATAAATTTGGCCTTACCTCTGCCAAAGGTTTGTACTACATATCACTCTATCAGATTCTACCAGAGCTTAGATACCATTTTAAATGTTCTGAAATGAATTTGGCTTAACTTTTGCCATTTTTAGCTCACCTGGCTATGCCAGGGTGAGCTTTTGCCATCACTTGGCGTCCATCGTCCATCCGTCCATCCGTCCTTCGTAAACTTTTCTTCAAAAATCTTCTCCTCTGAAACCACTGGGCCAATTTAATCCAAACTTGGCCTGGGTCATCAACAGGGTATGTAGTTTAAAAATGTGTTCGGTTAGTCCGAGGACCGAACAACATGGCCGCTGTTACTAAAAATAGAACATAGGGGTAAAATGCTGTTTTTGGCAAATAACTTCAAAACTGTTGCAGATATAAAAAAATCTGACATGGAGTTCAGCAAGTCCACATCGTATATCCTAGATGGCCGCCAGGAGGGAACATGTTTTTAACATTGGACCCTATAGGGGAACATATTCAAAGATCTTCTCCTCTGGAAGTACATGGCCAATTGGAATCATACTTAGTCACAATGGTCCTTACTTGGTCCCCTTCATAAAATGTGTCTGGATGTCCGCATAGCATCCAAGATGGCAGTCAGCGGGGAACATTGTTTAACCTTGGACCCCATGGGAAATCATTTAAAGATCTCCTCTGAAAATACTATGCCAATTGGAACCAAAGTGAGGCACAATGATCGTTACATAGTCTTCTTCAAGAAAGGTGACAGTTGGTCTACGCCTCATCAAAAATAGCTGCCAGTGGGGAACATAGTTTAATTTTGGATCATATATCATCTGCAAACTTCAAAATGAGACCCTTAAACATTAATAAACATCAGCAAACTTCAAAACGAGACCCTTAAACATTAATAAACAAATTTGAAAATGAGAACCTTAAACGTTGTGATTATTTTGACTTATTGTGTCAGCCATGACCCAGGTGAGCAATACAGGCTCTTGAGAGCCTCTTGTTTAAAAATATATTGATGAAAACAGCAATTTACAATAATGGAATTGCAAAAATATTTGATTCCAATTTTGGTAAATTTTCTGAAATTCTTCAAGACATGCAATTTTTTGAAATTCTTCTTAGCAACCATGGTTTTTGAGTGAATTTGAAATAAACAAACATTTTAATGAATAAAATTGCAAAAATTTTTGATTCCGATTTTTGGTAAATTTCCTGGAACTCTCTTAGACCAATTAATTTTTGGAATTGTACCTAGCAACCATACATTTT